>CAUYSK010021471.1:0-16636 GCA_963575035.1 Avahi laniger
GAACTGATCAAAAACGGACTCCTCAGAGCCCGTTGTCGCCAATCCGTCCAGCAGAGGGAGCCTTCTTCACGCTCAGGAGAGCGAGGAGGTCCCGCAGCAGCCGGGCGACAGGCCCGAGCCGGGGGTGTTCTGACGTTTACACTTTGCCGGGGCAGCAGAGTCCGGGGGACCCAGAGACCACGCACTTCCTCTCCTCGCTCTCAGGCGTCACTCTCATGGCCCTTCGGGGACACTCGATGTGCAGTACAGGCATGGTGACCGTGGAGAATCCGCACCGCAGGGGGAAAGCCAGGTGCAGAGGAAGGCAGTCGTGCGCCCAGGCCGCCGGTAGGAAGCGACAGAGCCGAAGCTGAACCCACACATGTGGGGCTTTTGCTGGCAGACGGCGGGGTCGCACCGGGAGGGAGCAGCGGGTGTTTGCGAACGATGGGCTCTTGGAGACCCTCGGTCAGGACACGTGTGGCAGAGGCAGCATCCGAAACAGCCAGCTTGCTCCCGAACGTTTCCCATTCAGCCCAGGGGTACCTGGGACAGGGACGATCCCAGCAGGTGCCACCTGGGGACGCCCCAGGACACGGTCCACTGCCACCTCCAGCATTGATGGTCCACCCCGTCCCAGGCCGTCTTCACACCCCCTTCTATGCAAAGAGATGCTAAGGACCCAGACCAGGACCAGGAGCCTCAGGGATGGGACAGAAAAGTTCTAAGGACTCCCGCTGAGGCCCCACCATAAGGATATCCCTGCAGGACCTTGGGTGAGTCCAGACTCACTCTGGAGTCTCAGTTTCCACCTCTGTAAAGTAAAATAATAGGCTGTGTGCAGTGGCTCACACCTGTAAACCCAACACTTTGGGAGGCTGAAGCCAGAGGATCGCTTGAGGCCAGGAGTTTGAGACCAGCCTGGGCAACATAGCAAGATCCCGTCTCTACAAAAAATTAGGCAAGCATGGTGGCACGTTCCTGTAGTCCCAGCCACTCGGGAGGCTGAGGCAGGAGGATCGCTTGAGCCCAGGAGTTCAAGGTTATAGTGAGCTGTGATTGTGCCACTGCACTCCAGTCTGGGCAACAGAGCCAGACCCTATCTCTAAAAAAAATAATACTAAGATAATAAAACATGATTTCATAAGTTAGTGTGAGGTTAAATGAGAACATAATATATGGGAATAGCACACAGGAAGTACTCCATCAATTTTAAATCTCATTATTGTTATATTAACTTTGGAGACCCCTGGGGCTTAGTCCTCAAGCCCTTCCTCCATACACACACACGTGCATATGCACACATATACACACACATGCACGCACGTGTGCACGCACACACAGGACCATTATACACCATCTAAATACTAAGGCTTCCCAAATGTACATCCCCTATCTGGAACTTTCTCCTGAATTCGAGAACCATCTTATTCGACTTCCCACTTGACATCTCCAATTCCTCCTGGCTGAAACTGACACCCTGACCTCACCTGCCTCCCCCCCAAAAAACAGTTTACTCCACTCAGCACATTGCTGTGTCCATTGTTGGCAGTTCCACCTTTCCAAGCTCTGAAGCCCAAACCCGAAGTCCTCCCTTCTCCTGAAACCCACATTCAATCCATCAATGAAATGGACCCACCAGCATTGCCTCGGTCTCCGTTCAACCTAGCTGCCAAAGTCCACATGACAAATCGTATCCCTCCTCTGCTCAGAACCCTCCAGGGCTCCCCATTTCTCTCACAACAAAAGTCAAAATCCAAGGCCTTTTGCGAGTTAACTTATTTCTTTACTTATTTATCATTTATCACCTGTCTTCTCCTGACGAGTTCAACTATGCAAGGGCTTGAACCATGCCTGGCTCTGTCACCCAGGCTAGAGTGCAGCAGGGCGGTCACAGCTCACTATGACCTCAAGCCCCATGCCCCCCTTTTATAGCCCCCTGTGAGGGACTACTCCACCACCAGGTTCCCCCAACCAAAGACCTGGGCGTCACGCTCACTGTCTTCCTCCCCTCAGCCTTCACAGCTAGACAGTCACCTCAGTCCAGGCACTTCCTGTCTTGGCTAGACCTTAGCTTCCCTCTTCCCCAGGGTCCCAACCTCCAGTCCGCCCCCTAAAAAATCCCCCTCCATGCCAGCCCTAAATCTGACCATGTCCTGCCCCGACCCTGCTCACACACCCCCCATGGCTCCCTGTTGCCCCCAGGAAAAAGTCTGTGAATTTGGCCCATGTCCACCACCGTTCCTCCATTCTGCCCAAACTCGCCAGATCCAACCGCTCCAGCCCCTCGCGAATTCCTCGAGCACATTGTGCTCCCCCTCAACTCAGAGCATTTGCAGATGCTGTTCCTTCTGCCTGGAATGCTCTTCCCTCCCCTCGCCACCCACTCGACTTCCCCTGCTTCAGCACCGACAGAGCTCTCCCTGTCCCACCTCCCATCCCTGTTACGTCACCCAGCACCAGGCGCCTCTCCTCCGGAGCACCTGTCACGGCAAATAAACATTCACATGCGGAATTATTTGCCCAACATCCCTCGCCAACCCTCTGCAAAGGCAGGGATTGCGCCTGTCTGTGCTCCTGGCCCAGTGCCAGCAGACAATTAACAAACACGTGATCTGTTGACGAAATAACCGAACGCACAGACTGTCCCAAAAAAATCTGAGTTTATGTGCTAGGACAGAGGCTTCCCAGCCTCCCAGCCCACCGCCCTCTCCGTTGGTTCGCAGCTGCCTGGAGCCCCTCATTTCTGGAGTGCAGGCTACAGGTACCGGGGCTGGCTGGGCTGGGGCGGGGGGCGGGTGGGGCATGTGCCTCCCTTGCTTTTATTCTGCAAAAATCAGAACACTCAGCAAAGGGCCTTTGCGCAAGGAGGAAGGAAAGGGTCTGGGCTGACAAGACGACAGCAGAAGCAAACAGCCCCAGTCCCGGGATGCCGCCTGAGCAGTTCGCCCCTCCGAGCTGAGGGCCTGGAGAGGGTGATGTCATGGGTTCGGTGCTCTCACCCTCCAGCCTCCAAGTCCTCAACTGAGAAGCCAGCCTGGGAGTCCAGCCAGGAGCGGGTGCGTCTCAGGTCCTCAGGAGGTTTGGTGGGCATGGCCTGGGGACCTGGCTCCGCAGGGGTGAGGCCAGAGGACAAGCCGCAGGATCCTGGGGGCGGGGCCTGAGCCCTAGGGGGCGTGGCCAAGTCTGGTCCCTCAAGCAGAACAGGTGCACTCAGGGGGCGGGACCTAAACCTCGAGGGGCGGGATCAGACCCTCAGGGGGCGGGGCCTCACCTCGAGGGGCGTGGCCAGCACCATCAGGCCGCTCAACAGCGGCGCCCGGTCCTGCAGGAGTAGAACCTGGACTTGGAGGGCGGCGGTCTCCGCCCTCGGGATGTTGGGGGCGGGGCTTGGGCCTTCGGGGGCGGGGCCTGGGCCTCTCTGGGTGGGGCCTGGACCCCCGGGATCCGCAGGGGCGCCCCTCGCTCAGGCCCGCGGAGGCAGCGGCTCCACGTTGAGCCAGATGCCATTCTCCGTGCGCAGGATGAGCTCCGGCTTCCTCCGCACCTTGCGCGTTCGGTCCACGCTCAGGCGGAAGCGCAGCAGCGTGAGCGCCACCGCCACGCGCATCTCGGCCATGGCGAAGCTCTGTCCGATGCAGTTCCTGCCGGAGGGGACGGGGCTCAGGCCCAGCCGCAGGGGGGACGGGGCCGGGGGGCAGGGGAGAGAGGGGGAGGTCACTGGGCCTCACCTGCCTCCTCGTGTCTAAAACGAGGCAAGCATCCTGGGCTGGATGAAGGTTAAAGTGAGATCCCAAGAATCATTAAATGAATGTGACATTGGGGACGAGTGTGTCTGAATCCTGGCGCAGCCCCTTACTAGCTGTGTGTCCTGGGTTAATGACCTCCCCTCCTGAGCCTCAGTTCCCTCATCTGTAAAAACAGGGACAATGACATGGTAGAGATGTTGGGAGCATGAAAGCCCAGAACTCAGGGCCTGGCACACAGTAGGCGCCCAATACCCAGGGATGCTTTTGCAGAGTCTGCTGGGGGAGGGGGGTCCTGGTGTATTGGTGGGGGCGCAAAGAGGGTGTTGGGCTGGGGGGTGGGACATGGTCTCTGCGCCTGACTGGCACATCGCTGACCTTCCACTGGCTCTGTTCCTCCCACACCTGGTTTGCACTGGGGAAAATCGAGGGGCTACCTGGGTCCTGCAGAGAAGGGCACATAGGCCAGTGGGGAGCGCTGCTGCGGGTTGTCCGGGTCAAAGCGGTAGGGGTTGTACACCTGGGCAGGAACAGTCTGGGTGTGAGTGTGGGAGCTGGCCCAGCCATCCCAGCCTGTCTCCCTCCCTCTGCCTCTGGTCTTCCATTCCACCCCACACTCACTCACGGCAATGCGGCCACACCTGCCTCCTTCTGTTGGTCAGGCACACCCAGCATATTCCCACCCCAGGACATTTGCACTTGCTGTTTCCTCTGCCTGGAACATGCTTCTCCCTGCTCTTTCCACCCTGTCTCAGCTGAAACATCTCTTCCTCCGCAAAGTCTCTCCCAACCACCTGCACTGGTGCCCGCCCACATAGGTTTTTCTTTCCTTTCTGCATTTATCAGTATCCAAAATGATCGTATTTATTTGCTATTGGCTTCCCGTGAACTTCGCTGTGAGCTCTGTGAGGGTTCCCTGCCCTCACTGCCCAGCACAGGGGCTGGCACAAAATAGGTGCTCAGTAAATATCTGTCTACCTAGTGAACTCGTGAGTGGGTGGATACATGGGAGGATGCTCACTCTCCGCAAGCAGCCCTGCTGTCTGGCTCCCTGGGTTGGGGGTCGGGGGAGGCCCTGCTGCTCCAGGGCTGCCCCTTCTGGGGAGGGAGGAAGGAGCTGAGGGCACAGGGCGGGTTGTTGGGCAGCAGCTCACCTTGGAGTCAGGCCACACGGTGGGGTTGTGGTGGGTTCCGTAGATGCTGACCAAACAGATGATTCCTGTGAGGACAGCTAGGGTCGGTGGGGCCAAGGGAAGCCAGAGCTTCCTCCAGAAACTTCCCTTTCCCTGGGTCTCCCCGGAGCTGTGGCATTCCCATGAGCCATCTGCCACCACCGCCTGTCCTTCCTTCCCTGAAAAATTCTGCTCCCCGATCCACTGCCCCTACGTTTCCCTAAGAGGACACCATCGTCTTCTTTCTGGCCGCCAGGCTGGCCACGCAGAGATCTTTCTCACCCACAGATCTGACATTACTCCTCCTCCACTCAAACACCTCCCTTGGCTCCCGAGTGCCCTCAGGATCAAGTTCAAGTGCTACCACCTGGCAGTCAAAGCCTTTCACAATCTGCACCCTGAGATTCTGTTGCATAAACATGCTCTCTCTTTCACTTCCAGCCTCCAAGGCTCACGGCCCACATTCCCTCCTCCAGGTGGCCCTCCCTGCTTTCCTCCCCAGATAGAGCCATCTGTCCGTGTTTGGGCTGCTTTGGTCCTTGTCTCTCCCTGTAGCTCATTCCTGGGAATGTCTGCAACCTGCCGCTGTGTCTCCCCCAGACCTCTCCAACCCCGGCATCACCCAGGACCGCGCTTGGTCTCCAGGGGATACCTAGCAAGTGAATGAAACCGATCTTCCCCCTACCTGCACGCACTTGGCCAACCTGCCGCACTGCCTTCCTGCCTGTCCGCCAGGACTCCCACCTCGATCTCCCCTCCCCCACTCACGGCTGGGTTTCCCGTAACACCCCCCAAAACAACAGGCACTTAGAGAGCTGCCCCATCCTCAGGGATGGTGCACCTGGGGCGGGCATGGCCAGGCCCCCGTGGACACTGGAGCAGCCACATCATCAGGGACAGTGGTGCACCAGCAGATGGGGGCACACGGCGGGCACCTTTGGGGATGACACGCCCGTCTGGGAGCTTGATGTCCTCCGTGCAGCGGCGGGAGACGAGGGTCACAGGGGGAAACTGGCGCAGGCTCTCCTTGATGCACATCGTTGTGAAGGGCAGCTGGGTCAGGTCGTCCCTGGGGAGAACGAAGCTGTGACTTGAGACCAGGCCACAGTGACATGACACCCCCAATCCCGCAAACACACATGCACTCGAGGGCAGCTGGGCAGGAAACCCGCGCAGTTTTTCAGACTTGCCTCAGTTTCCAGCATTTGCAGTCTCTCATGCCCCTACCGCTGACACTTAGGCTGCAAAATATCTGAGCACTGACCAATGAGAACTGCACTAGCGCTGGGCCCCGCTGGGCCAGCGCCCACCCTTTCATTAATGGGTTACGTGGAGGTCAGGGGGCACCTGGCGGAGGAGCCAGGGCAGCCGGGGGGTTCGGGGCAGCGGCGATTTTCCAGCTTGTAGGGATCCATTTCAGTATTTAAAAACCAGAGCACCCTCTCCTTACGCCATTATTACTATTATTTACTTAATATTTTTTTCCTTTGGATTTTAGGGCCCAAAAGAGGTTAATGATAACTCTTGGGGTTCATGATCTAGATCATTTTCTTTAAATTAACAGGTTCTCTCTCTGTCTTTTTTTTTTTTTTGAGACAGGGTCTTGCTCTGTTGCCCAGGCTAGAGTGCAGTGACAACATCATAGCTCACTGTGGCCCCAAACTCCTGGGTTCAAGCAATCCTCCTGCCTCAACCTCCTGAGTAGCCGGGACTACAGGCATGTGCCACCACACCCAGCTAATTTTTCTATTTTTTGTAAAGACCAGATCTCACTCTTGCTCAGCCTGGTCTCGAACTCTTGGGCTCAAGTGTTCCTCCTGCCTCACCCTCCCAGAGTGCTAGGATTACAGGTGTGAGCCCGTGTGCCTGGCCAGGTTCCCTTTTAAAGAAATTTTATGGCCAGGTGTGGTGGCTCACACCTGTAATCCTAGCACTCTGGGAAGCTGAGACGGGAGGATCGCTGAGATCAGGAGTTTGAGACCAGCCTGAGCAAGAGTGAGACCCCGTCTCTACCAAAAATATAAAAAAAAAAATTAGCCAGGCATGGTGGTGCACACCTGTACTCCCAGTTACTTGGGAGGCTGCGGCAGGAGGATCGCTTGAGCCCAGGAGTTTGAGGTTGCTGTGAGCCATGATGACACCACTGCACTCTAGCCAGGGCAAAAGAGTGAGACTCTGTCTCAAAAAATAAAATAAGATAAGATAAATAAATAAATAAGAAACTTTATGTTGCTACTGCAAAGGGCAGACATCATCCCTGGCATAGAGGTATCCATACGTACAAACACCACTGCAAAAACAGGTGAGTGTCATTTAATTATGGCTAGACAACCTCTCCTGCCCAACTCTTTGAACCTGAGGCATCTTCCCCCTTTGTCAAAAAAGCAGACTCGCTGGGCAAGGTGGCTCCCATCTGCGATCCCAGCTACTCAGGAGGCTGAGGTAGGAGGATCACTTGAGGCCAGGAGACTGAGACCAGCCTGGGCAACATAACGAGACCCCCATCTCTAAAGAAATTTTTTGAAAGAAATAGCCAGGTGTGGCAGCACGCCTGTAGTCCCAGCTACTTAGAGGATCAGGCAACACAGCAAGACCCCATCTCACAGAAGGAAAAAAAAGACAGATGAGCAAAGTGTTCAGGACACAATAGCACCAAACTGAGACGCTTCTCTGAGGTCATAAGGGGAAAGGCTGAGAGGGAACAGAGGGACTTTCTCACTGTGCAAGCTGACGCTAGTAAATGCTATGTTTTCTTTGCGTCACCCAAAGTCAGCTCTACACAGCACACATCTAAAAGAGACTGGGTTATTGTTCGTGACTCTCCACTTCCTCCCTGACTTAGAATGGTGCACCTGTGTTCTTGGCTGTTTGATGTGACAGCACCTTTTACTCAGGTGAATGGTGTATACATCCTGCCCCATTCATCCTGGGCTTGGCCATGTGACTTGCTTTAGCCAATGTGGTGTTATGATTAAAAGCAAGCAGAGCTTTTAAATTGCGTGGCTTTTGGTGCTTCCGGAATCTGCGTTGAGAAGAACATGACCCATGGGTAGCTGCGGGTCCAAGAACAGACCTGAACCCAACTCTTGGTTTGGAAGCAACTCCGGTTCACTCAGCCAAGCCCAGCAGCAACAAAAGTCACGTGCGTACAAAAGCAAGAAATAAATGCTTGCTGCAAACCACTGAGTTTGGGAGCTGTTTGTTATGCGGCATTGTTGCTGACTCGGACACTCTGAGAACTGCATTATGAGACATGATCAGCAGCGCCGTTTTACAGCGGAAGACACTGGAATTCAGGAAGCGTCAATGGC
Source organism: Avahi laniger (assembly GCA_963575035.1). Taxonomy (NCBI): domain Eukaryota; kingdom Metazoa; phylum Chordata; class Mammalia; order Primates; family Indriidae; genus Avahi; species Avahi laniger. The sequence goes on from CAUYSK010021471.1 coordinate 8,209, forward strand.
TTCTCTAAGGTCACACCTCGAGGCAGTGGGAGAGCGGAGCTTCACGCCCAAGGCTCTGGCCTCAACCCGCCCCCGTCCCTCCCCCAACGCCAGACTGACCACTCCAGCCCCTCCAGCTCCCGGCCTTTCATGACTTCCTGGATCTCTTCGCGGCACTTCTCCTGGTATTCCGGATACTTCGCCAGATTGAACAGCACCCAGGAGAGCCCACTGGATGTCGTGTCGTGACCTGCTGGCAGATGAGGTCACCTGAATGGAGGCTGCCTGAAGACAGCGGAGACGCCATCTACGGACAGCGGCACCCTCCCCGCCCCCCGCATCCTCACCCTCGAACATGAAGGTGTCCGCCTCGGCTCGGATGTCCTCGTCCGACAGCTCCTTTCCGTCTTCATCCTGAAATGGGCAGAGAGGATGCTGAGCCCACTTCACCCCACCCTCTGCACCCCGGGGGCCCCTCAAACGTCAGATCTCCCCTCTCTCTCTTAAGCCAAGCTGCGGGGGAAAGTACTCCAGGAGGATGGAAGTCTGCAACTTCTCTAAGAAAGATGGCAAAAGAAAAGTTAAAGGTGAGCTCCTACTTCCTGAGCAGCTTCTGACACCAAGAATCCTGCTGTCTGCACGGCAACAACCTTGTGAACAAGTCTTACGATCGCCATGGTATAAGTGGGGAAACTGAGGCTCAGGGAGAAGAGTAATATAACCACGGTCAAACATCTACGAAGTGGGCCGAGTGTGGTGGCTCAGGCCCATAATCCCAGCACTTCGGGAGGCTGAGGCAGGAGGATCGCTTGAACCCAGGAGTCTGAGGTTGCTGTGAGCTATGATCACGCCACTGCATTCTAGCCTGGGTGACAGAGCAAGACCCTGTCTCAAAAAGATTTTTAAAAAAAATTAAAAAGAATCCACTAAATGGCAGAGGCAGGACTCGAATCTAGGACTCCAAATCAAGAACGCACATGCTGCTCAAAAATTCCACAGAAATGCCACCACTGAGGGACCAAACACCTATGCCAGAGTCGCGTCTCTTCAAGGTCACGTATTTCATGTTTGCAGTTGTTACGGGCTGAAGGGTGCCCCATCCCCTAGAATTCACAAGCCCTAACCTCCAGTACCCCAGCGTGTGACCATGTTTGGAGACAGGGTCTTTGCAGAGGCAATCAGATTTAAAATGAGCTTATGAGGGTGGGCCCGAATCCAGTACGGCTGTTGTCCTTATAAGAAGGGATTAGAACAAAGACAAAGATTATACACAAAGGAGAGAGGAAGTACAGACAGAGGGAGAAGACGGCCATCTATAAGCCAAGGAGAAAGGCCTAGAACAGATTCTTTCTCCATGGCCCTTAAAAGAATCCAACCCTGAAGATGCCTTGATCTTGACTTCCAGCCCCCAGAACTATGAGAGAATAAACGGCTCTTGTTTAAGGCCACCCAGTCTGCGGTACGTTGTATGGCAGCTTGAGCAAACTCACACAGTGAGTCTTTTTATTTATCTATATTTTTAGAGATAGGGTCTCACTCTGTGGCCCAGGCTGGAATGCAATGGCACGTTCACAGCTCACAGCAACCTCAAACTCCTGGCTTCAAGTGATCCTCCTGCCTCAGCCTCCCGAGTAGCTGGGACTACAGGTGCGCACAACCACGGCAGGTCATTTTTTTATTTTTTTTTTTAGAGATGGGGTCTCACTATGCTGCCCAGGCTGGCAACAAGCAATCCTCCTGCCTCAGTCTCCTGAATAGCTGGGACTACAGGCACGTGCCACCATGCCAGGTAATTTTTTTATCTTTTTGTATAGATGGGGTCTCACTATGTTGCCCAGGCTGGTCTTGAACTCCTCAAGACCTCAAGCAATCCTCCTGTCTCAGCCGCTCAAAATGCTGGGATCATAGGCATAAGCCACCAATCCAGGCCTTATGTGAGTTTTAACACGTGTCATTTCACGAAGTTGGTGCCCTTCCCGGAGAGGCCGTCTTGGGCAGGGCTCCGACCTCCGAGGGCCCAGCCTCACCTTGGCCAGGAGCAGCACATCGATGAAGTCCAGGGTCTTGCCCTGCTTGGCCTTGAGCCAGGCCTCGGCCCCCTGCTGACGCAGCGCCCGCCGCCGCTCCTGGATGACTTCGTTGGTGAAGCGGTGCACGGTGTCACAGGCCTGCCTGAAGCGCCGCCCGTCCGCCGTGCGGTAGTAGATGAAGTCCAGGTAGTGGTGCAGGCGGTACTGGCGCTTGACGGCCAGCGCACTCAGCTCGATGATGGCGGAGATGTAGTCGCTCATGCTCCTGCCGCGGAGGAGAAAGGCCATGAGCGTGGCCCAGACAGCCCCACGGCTTGGCTAAGACAAGCCTCCTCTCCCCGTGGGTAAGTAACAAACAGAAGCCCTGTATTAACTCTATTTGGGGGGCATGGGAATTTGTGGGGTTTGTTTATTTTTCTGAGACATGGTCTTGCTCTGTCACCCAGGCTAGAGTGCAGTGGCGTCATCCTAGCTCACAGCAACCTCAACCTCCGGGGCTCAAGCGATCCTCCTGCCTCAGCCTCCTGAGTAGCTGGGACTGCAGGTGAAAGCCACCATGCCCACTATTTTCTTTTTTTTTGTATTCTTGATGCTCTGGCATCTAGGGCCTTGCTAATGGGGAGAGATGCCCCTTGAAAGACTAGAAAATTCTTAAAGAAAGTAAAGAACTCATCGAAGAGCGTGCCTTTCATAAACAAACCAACTAATGCAGACCAAATACTCAAACATTGATCAGGACAAGACACTATGCCCCTTTCTTACTCCCCCCAGGGCTGGGTACCAGGCAGCTAAAGGCAGCTCCTACACACCCCGGAGCCCCATGGAATCATTCAGATTAGCCAACCCTAAGCCTGTGTACCTGCCTCACCTGTTCTTTCCCACACAAACTGAGAAAAAGGCTTTTGCCCACATTTTTTCCTGACGGATCCCAGCGCTTCCCTGCGTGGCCCTGCGTGGTGGAAAGTGCCCCCTGCTCTTGGAAACTGTAAAAGAACAAACTCCCTTTTCAACGTCGGTCATTGCCTGATCTGCTGGCCTCACCAGACAAGAACGAAACCAAAATCCCAGGCCCAAAGTCTGTCTGACTTCCAAGACAGACGTAGCCATTGTAGCATCGCTGCAACTAAATGGGTGCAATCCTCGGAGGGGGAGAAAATATTTGCAAATCATTTATCCGATAAGGTGCCGGCACCCAAAATACATGAAGAACTCTTAGAACTCAATAATAAAAAGACAATTCAATTTAAAAACGGGCAAAGGGTCCAAGAGACATTTCTCCAAAGCAGATAGACAAACGACAAGTGTGAAAAGATGCCTGACACCGTTAGCCATCAGGGAAATGCAAATCAAAACCACAATGAGGTGCCGCTTTACCCAACTAGGATGGCTAGAGTCAAAAAGAAAAATAGAGACAGGTGTTGGTGATGATATGGAGAAAGTGGAACCCACTGCCAAAGACTTAGGATTATGAAGAAAAAGAAGAAGAAAATCAGCAATGGAACCTCATACACTACTGGCTGGAAAAACAAAATGGCGCAACCGCTCTGGGGGAAAAAAAGTCTAGCAGTTCCTCGAAAGGTTAAACATGGGGTCGCCATATGACCCAGCAATTCCACTCCTGGGAATCTGCCGAAGAGAATTAAAAATATATGTTCACACAAAACCTCGTGCATAAATGTTTATAGCAGCATCATTCCTCATAGTCACAGAGAAGAAACAACGCCCATCAATTGGTGAATGGAAAACCAAAGTGTGTATGATGTGATAAACGGAATATTACTCAGCAATGAAAAGAACTAAATCACAGATGCGTGCCACGACCTGGATGAACCTCAGAAAAGTTATGCTGAGTGAATCAAGGCAGACACGAAATTCATGTGACTCCACCTATACGAAATGTCCATGCTAGGCAGAGGTAGGTTAGTGATTGCCCAGGCCCTGAAGAAGAGAGAGGTGGGGAAGAATTACTAAAGTGTCTGAGGTTTCTTTGGTGGATGATGAACATATGCTGAAATTGATTGTGGTGACGGTTGTACAACTCTGAATATCCTAAAAACAATTCAATTGTGTGCTTTGAGTGAGTGAATAGCATAGTACGTGAATTGTATCTCAATAAATCTATTATTTATTTTTTTTTAGACTAGTCAAATGCAGTAGTGATAAGGGGGTAAATCTATTATTTAAAAAAAAAAACAAAATAAAACAAAAACGCTAACCAGCCTGGGCAACACAGAGAGAGAGAGACCCTGTCTCTCCAAGAAGTTAAAAATCTTAGCCGGATGTGGTGGTGCATGCCTGTTCTCCAGCCTAAGCAACTGAGCAAGACCCTGTCTCTAAAAAACTACATAATATTAAAAATTAACTAAATAAAATCGGCTAAAATAAAATGAAGCCGGGTTGCAAGGAGCTGTCCTTAGTCGTGAAGTGGGCTTGTTTTCATGCACTTATTATAGTCCGTTGTTTTCTCATTTATTTATTTGTTCGTAGTTAACTGCCTGTCTTCCCACCACAACGGAAGTTCCGGAAGAGCAAAAGCTTTTCTGTCTTGTTGGCTCCTGTGTTCCCAGTACCTAGTTCAGGATGGGCACATAGCAGGCATTCCGCAAATATCTCTTGGATTAATTAATTACTGAGGTCATCTCTGCCTTATCCAACCGAAACGTGCCCCTACATTGCCCGAAGAAACAAAGTTATCAGCTTGTTGCTGAGGACCTACTGTGTGTTACCTGATTCCTTATCTCCCCACACAGACAACAAGCTCCATGGAACAGTGACTGTCTGTGGCTCACCAACTACAGCCTCAGCAGTTAGCCCGGTGCCGGGCACACAGTAGGTACACAATGAATATTTGATGAATGAATGAATGAACCAGGGCAATGCTTTTATATTATTCAATCACTCAACAAATATTCTCTGAGCATCCACTATGTGCCAGGTCAGTGCCGCATCTATTTACCCTTCAAGCATCTCTCGAGGAGTCATGGGTTATTGTCTTCATTTGACAAACAAGGAAACTGAGGCTCAGAGAGTGGGGGTGGGGAAGACACTGTCCAAAGACCACACACTCTTCATGAAAGAATGAAAAAAAAAACGAACATGTACCGAGCCCCTACTATGTGTCAAGCCACTGGCTCACGTGATCTCATTTGATTCTCCCATGATGACTATGGGAAAGGGGTCTATTACGATGTCTATTTTTTGAATAAGGAAACTGAGTCTCAGAGAGGCCATGTCGGTCTCCTAGAGCCACGGGGCCTGTCGGGGGCGGAGCTGCTGCAGCCCAGGTTGCCTGGCACCTGACCCCTTTCTCGCGCCACCACCGGCTCCGTCTTCCCGAGGAAGGTCGCACTCACTCTTGGCAGTTGCTGCTGCAGCTGAAGACGCATTTCTGGAGACTGTCCAGGGTCATGAGGCTGACGTGCTCGAACATGTCCAGGGAGACCACCGAGCCCTCTGCCAGACGCCGCCACTTAGCCTGGAGGAGGGACACGCAGCGAATGGGTGGGGAGCCCACAGGCGGGGGGCGAGCCCGACAGGGACCTGGCTGCGTCCTGGCCACACACCCACTTTACAGATAAAAGAGACGAGGCCTCCTGACGTCTCGCTCCGGACTCACGTGCATGACGTCGGTGCACTGGTTGAAGATCGCCATGTACGGCTTCAGGATGTCGAAGTGGAAGGCAGGCGTCAGCAGGCGGCGGTGCCGGCTCCACTTGTCACCTTTGCTGAGCAGTAGCCCATCCCCTGGGCCCGGAAGACGCAGGTTAGGGGACCTCGCCTGTTACTCGGAACCCCTCCAGGGAGGCCCCACGCCCAGATCTCTCTTCCCTGAAGCCCCAGTCTGCCCACCTGGCACTCACCTAGCCACGGTTTCAGGAAGCCGTAGAAAAGCTCGTCCTTGGGGGCGATGGCAGCTGTGGAGACGGAGGTGGCAACTGTGACTCAACACAGAGTTCTGAGCATTGACCTTTGCTTGTGGCTTCCTGGGCCCTCCCTTCTGAGGGCTCTGACCTCCCACCTCACCCCTCCAGACCATCCTCCACACCTGCCCTGGAAAGATCCTTATAACGCCTGAGCTGAACATGAGCCTCCCCTGCTCAAACGCCTCCCATGGCTCCTCATTGCCCTTATAAAAAAGTTCAAGTTCAGCCTAGCATCGAAGGCCCTGCCCCTTCTGGCCCTTGTGTGCCTTGCCTATTGCATCCTTCAACATACACCAGATACCCCCATCCCCACGGGGAGGGGAAACCTCTGGCCAGGCGGGGTGCTTTGTCGAGAATGCCCCTCCCTACTCACACGCCCGTCACCCGCACGCCCCAGCCGCTCGGCCCGTTTCCAAAGCCCTGAACGACCTGCCCTCGTCCGGACCTCTCAGAACACCTCTGTCCTCCACCCCCCGCCGGTCGACATCACAGAACTTTTCTCAGCTGCTCCAAAAGGCCTCGTGCCTTCTTGCTCTCGGCCCGGCCACCGGCTGCCCTCTTGCTCCCAAACACTGCATCCTCCGGGCCCACCTTGGCTGCCCCTCTCTCCAACAATCACTCTGGGTGGGGTTGTGCCCACCCAGTGACAGGCACCCCCTCGAGGGGATCACTGATACATATCGGTGCTAAAGAAATTTTTTGTGAATGAGTGAACGAATCAATCAAAGAATGAATGAATGAAAGAATAAACAGCTGGATGGATGGATGGATGGATGGATGGATGGATGGATGGATCCTGCTTCTGTAAACTCCGCAAATTTAGGACTGAACGGGCAGGTGCCCAGGAAGGAAGTACCTGAAACTCAAGTGGTGTGACCTTTCCCTCAGTGTGACTCAGACACCTACCCGCACACGCTCCCCAGGAGTGGCCCAGTCACCCCTCTACTCGTTCTCCCAGTCGACACGCCTCTCCTGCCGCCTTCTGTGCCCAACCTGGGCTGGGCGAAGCTGAGGACCCGGAGACGGCTCAGCTCCACGCCCTGCCGCAGGAGGGGCGCCGGGGCAGGGGCGCACCGTGCAATTATCGGGGAGGCAGGACGTGCGCCAGGTGCTGAGCCAGGCGTGGAGAAAGGGCTGTTGGCAGTCAGGGCGGCTTCCTGGAGGGGGAGGTGGGCCCCGCAGGGGTCCTTCTGACACTCAGATCACGTCACTGGCAGCCCTGCTCGAACATCTCCTGGGGTTCCCTGTCACCCCCAGGATAAAGTGCAAGCCCGTTCACTTTGCAATCCAGTGAGGTCCCGTTTCTACTTCCCTGACACGTCACCTCCACTCCAGTCACCCCCGGTCACCTGAACTCCCCTGGAACTTTCACACACATGCCCCCTTTGCATTCTCCACCTGGGACTCCTCACCCGGCAAACTCCTATGCATCCTTCAAAGCCCCGCTTCACGGAAACCTCCTCCAGGAAGCCTTCTCCAAGCCCCCTTCCCTGCTGAGTCCTTGCTCTCCCATCCTCACGTCCCTCCTCTACTGCAACTCTGACCATGTGATGCCAGGACAGTCTGTGTCCAGGCTGGCTCTCTCATCCGTTTCCCCCTCCAGTAAAAAGGGGAAGTAATGCCGACCTCGGAGAGACTGTATAAGAAAAGCCCCACATGGCTGGTTCCCAGTGTGGACAGCGCTTGGCCAGGAAGGTGTGCGTCTCTGCGGTTGACGGCTTAGATTCTGCTCAGCTCGGTCTAGGTTCAAATCCAGCCCTGCCCCCAGCCAGACATGTGAGTCTGGACACGCTGCTACCGTCAAAGCAGGAAATCGATCGATCCTCCCGCAGAGTGATCCTGCACGACTCAGCAAGCTGATGTGTTCCTGGCACACGAGGTGCTCACTGAATGTGTGGACGCAAATGAATAACTGACCGACTGTTGGCCACTTTTATCACCATAATTACAACAATCTGTTCTTGCCTCAAGAACTTGTCAGAGGAATGTTCTGGTGCCCTGTTAGTGAAAAATGAACGCGCAGCCGCTGTGGAAAACAGCAAAACGATTTCTTAGAAAGTTAAACATAGAGGCCGGGCGCGGCAGCTCACTCCTGTAATCCCAGCACTCTGGGAGGCCGAGGCAGGAGGATCGCTGGAGCTCAGGAGTTCGAGACCAGCTTGAGCAAGAGCGAGACCCCGTTTCTACTAAAAATAGAAAAATTAGCCGGGCATGGTGGCACATGCCTGTAGTCCCAGCTACTTGGGAGGCTGAGGCAGGAGGATCGCTTGAGTCCAGGAGTCTGAGGCTGCAGTGAGTGAACTATGATGACGCCACTGCACTCCAGCCTGGATGACAGAGCAAGACCTTGTCTCAAAAAAAAAAAAAAAAATGAAACACCGACACCTGCTACGACGTGGACGAACCTCAGAACCATGATGCTTCTTGAAAGAAGCCGGACACAAAACGCCGCGTTTTATATGGCTCCTTTTATATGCCATACCCAGGATAGGCAAA
>CAUYSK010021474.1:0-68390 GCA_963575035.1 Avahi laniger
TGGTGACATAACACCTCTTATATACTCCTGGAAAGGGCTGGAACACATTCTACTAAGCAAGGTATCCCAAGAATGGAAAAATAAGCATCACATGTACTCACCATCAAATTGGTATTAACGGATCAACACATAAGTGCATATATAAGAATAACATCTATTAGATATTGGGCAGGGGGGAGGGGGAGGAGGGAGGAGGGGACGGGTATATGTGTACACAAAAAGTGCAATGCGCACCACGCAATAGGATGGACATATTTGAAACCTGGACTGAGGGGGGGAGGGGGGAGGGGGGCAAGGACAACACACGTAACCTAAGCATCTGTACCCCCATATTATGCTGAAATTAAAAAAAAAAAGAATTGGTGATAAACAGCCTAAATATGCATCGAGAAAGAAACTAAGAAAGTTAAGTGGATAGATCAAAAACAATGTTAAGGAGGTAAATTTCATGGAGATGGACTGGATTCAAGAGTCAGAGACTGAGGTATCAGGGTCGATGCCTGTGTTTTGAACTTGCTCAACAATCGCATTGCCTGCGATAGGAAGCAGAGGAGGAGGACCAGGCCTCCAGGTGTTGATTGTACATTCTGCCTTGGAGAACTTCCGATACCTACACCTGTCAGGTAGGCAGCTGGACAGATGGGTCTAGGACCCAAAGGAGAAGCCTTGGATGGAGGCATAAATGGGGATGGGGAAGAAGAGGATCATCTGCAAACAGTGAGTGTAAACGAAGCTGCCGCCAAGGGAGAGTGTAAAGTAAAGGAAGAAAGTTGAGGACTGGTCTTTGAGGAACTGCAACTGTATATTTAACAGATTTATTGAGGTATAATTGACACACAATAAATTGCACTTATCAAAAGTGTACAATTTGATAAGTTTTGACATATATACACCCATGAATCCATTATGACATTCAAGATAATGAACATATGCATCATCCCCAGAGTTACCCTCTGTTCCTTTGCAGTCTCCCCTCCTCCCTCCTCTCCCCTTCTCTGTCCCCAGGCAACTCCTCACCTGTGTTCTGTCCCTATAGATTCATTTGTATTTTCTAGAATAGTGTATAAATGGGATAATCAGATGTAGTCTTTTTTTGTCTGACACTTTTCATTCAGCCTAATTATTTGGAGGTTCATCCATGTTGTTTATGTATCAACAGTTCATTCCTTTTTTGGTGGCTGAATATTATACATTATATGGCCATACCACAATTTGTTTATTCCTTCACCAATTTATGGATATTCACGCTGTTTCTACTTTGGGGCTACTACAAAAGCACCTATGAATATATTGTGAAGTCTTCATAGGATATATGCTTTAATTTCTTCTGGATAAATACCTAGAAGTGGAATGTCTAGATCAGATGGTAGGTATATGTCTAACTTTTAAAGGAACTACCAGACTACTCTCCAAAGGGTGAGAACCATTTTACATTCCTTTCAGCAATGTACAAGAGTTCCAGCTGCTCTACATCCTTACTAATAGTTGGTATAGTCAGCCTTTTCATTTTAGCCATTTAACTTCAGCTGTTCTAATGAGTGTATAGTGATATTTTGCTGTGACTTTAAGTTTCACTTCCCTAGTGACCAAGGATGAAACTACAACTTTTACAACTGGAAGAAAACTGAACCTATACAGAAGATTCAGAGGAGTAGAAAAGGATGCAGGAGGAAAACCGGAAAAATGTGGCAACACAGAAGCCAACAGGAGAAATGACTCAATGACAGTGGTCAGTAGGGTCAAATGATGCAAATTTGAGGACGGAAAATTCTCTTTTGGATTTAGTGACATGAAGATTACTGGTGCCTCTATCAAAAGATGTTCCGGTAGCAATCAGATCCAGCTTCCAGCCACTTTCCACATTTTCGGAATGAGTAACATTACATCGACTGCTGGGCACCCTCCCCTCAGGAGTCTGAGACCCAGCACCACAGGGCCCCTCCTCTGAGCTCCTGAGGTTAAAGCACGAGCTGGTACCTCTCTGCAGTGGTTTGCAGTTTCCAGGGAGTGTTATGGGTTTGATTCCCTGGGAAGCCAACTCTGAGATCCAGATTAGTGTGCAAAGGTTTATTAGGGAGTGGTCTCAGGACCATTACTGCTTGGAAGGGAAGGGAAAGAAGCAAGATTGGGCTCAGGAGAAGTTGGGCTGTGGTGCAGGCTCAACAAGGGTTCAACCAACCCCCTCAAGGAGCTCTGAAGCTGGATGGCCCTTCAGCATTGCCCCAGTTGGGGCCTAGGGGCCAGGCCTTCATATCCTACACAGACCCACCATTAGATGGGGCCTGCCCCAGAGGGGGCTGCAAAGTGACTCTTCCCAGCTAAGGTATTCCCTGCAGAGGGCTGACAGCTGAGGGTTGACAGCCAGCAGCACCCCAAGTAGTTTATTCCGTTTGGTCTTAAAGTAGGATCTGGGTGCCACACTACAGTCTCCACTATATGGGGTTTCTCCTCCAAGCTCTTGGGTTCTAATAACCCAACCTCTTCCCTCAGTTCTGCACCTAGGAATGAAAGCCACTTCCAGAACTACTATCTCCAGGTTATTCCAGAGTCTCTTCTGTGCTTTTTCCATTTTCCAACACCTGTTTAAGTAATTTCTTATGCTAAATTCTCTGGTGCTATTCCCGGTTTCCTGACTAATACACTCCTCCACCCAGATGACTCCAAAACTGTTAGGGAATGTAAAATAGAAGTGAGAAATACACAATTTTTACTGATTCTGTGGCCTACTAACCAGGCCATACATAATGTAGAAAGGTCAATTTGGAAAATATCAAGGTATGTTTTGCTTTCAGCTCACACGTACTCCCAGAATTTTGAAGAGACCAACATTTTGGTACAGCAATATGGAACATGTGTTCTGTGCCATCTGCATGTATGCCCTGCAGGTAGAAATGTGCCTGAACTCTGAGCTCCTTCGAGTTCCAGTGTAATCCATTTACTGCATTTCTGACATATTAATGCACTAAATGGCTCCCTTGTGATCTGAAAACGTTAATACAGTCATAGCCTGAGTGCCTGACTTCACATAGAAGTGACTCAGGCTCAGAGATAATTGGGTTGAAAAGTGATATAACTGGGTATTACAGGGGCAAGAATGATTCAATGATTTCTTCTTTCCATTTTTCAGATTGAACCAAATCTGATTTTCAGTAAAACTGAAATGTTGAAGACCAAGGTTAGCACACCCTAAATAAACAGATCTTGTCAATTAATCAAGTGTTCATCACAACTCCATTTAGTCAAATTGGCTTCAGGAGACATGTCTGAGCTCTCATCACCAGCATTAAGAAGTAATCAGAAGACCCACTTCTGTTATTCAGAGCAGGTTTTATTAACATAGCAAGACCACAAATGCACCTTATTAATCTCGCAGGGGGAGTTTAGACCCTGGTAAGCACCACTCCTGTAGTACAACATGAACATGATTACAAAGAGAAAGCAAAACACATCATTATTACCAAAGTTCTTCACTGATGATAATTCTTACCCAAAAAAATGCATTAAAGGCTTCAAATATACAAATCTAAAAATATGTTACAACATTTAACATTAAAACTCAGTTTACTTTTTGTAATATGCTTTAAAATATATTGAGTGTCTCTCTCTCTCTGATTCTCCAATTATGTGAAGAAACTCCTTTTATTGTTTTTCTCTCAAACTTTTGTCTGTCCTTGAGCAGAACTGGTAGCTGAACAGATGCCTGAGGTGGTGACTACAATGTCTCCTCTGCAACCCTCTTGTGCTGGCTCCGGAAGTGGCCCTCGCTGCTGGTGGACACTTCCTTTTGTAGGTTCACCATGCCGGTCTTGCCGCCAGTTTCGATCCAGGGATGCTGAAGTACCTGGTGGGCTGTATAGCGCTGTTTGGGGTCCACCACCAGCAACCGGCTCACCAGATCTTTGGCAGCTGTTGAAGTGAAAGAAGGGGAAGATGTGATGAATGCAGGTGTTTCTGAATTTTTCTTCCCCATACATGAAACAGAACATAAACATCCATGTTAGTACTGTGGGTTGGCTAAAAGGCTCTTTTATGTTTTAGAGTAGCCCAGGCCAATAGAACATGGGGGCATTCTGTATCTGCACTACCCCCTTGTGACTACTGAGCATTTGACACCTGCCTAGTGACACTGAAGGACTAAACTTTTATTTACTTTGAATTAATTTACATTTAAATTTAAATAGCTATGTGTGGCCAGGAGCTACCATGTGGGACAGCACGGCTCTAGAGGATGTCTGTTCATTTCTCTAGAATCATGAAGCCAGGCCCACCCCTAACATCCACGGCACCCAGGGCAAGAGAACAAAGAATAAATAGAGGCCACATATCATATGTCTATACACTGCAAGGTTTTAAATGGAAACTAACAAGTTGTTAAATAAAATATGTTCAATCTTCCTAAGTCAATAAATATGCCTTCATGTTGACAATATTGAAAACCACGTGTAAAGAAATCTAAGGAGTAAGTAGTGCAAATTCAAAATTAATTACATTGTCTGCCCAAAACCATGACCGATTCTAGAGAACTGTGGTGACAATTGGTTTCCCCCTAGCTTGCTGGCTCTCCCAGCCTGGCTCATTGAGCCTGTTCTTCAGTCACGCAAGAACTGTACAAGAAGAAAACATCCACTTTTTTTTTAACCCTTATTGAGGGATGCCTCTTGCTCAAGATCAGCTGCTCACTCACCAATCACCTCCTCCCCTACACCCATGTCCAGCCACTTCTTAAGTATGGAAGCCACGGAGTTCTCCTCGCCCATCCAATTCAAGCTGGGCAAATACTGCACAAAAAGTAATCCACCCTGACCATCATCACTCCTTCAGGGTCTCAAAGGACCCAGAGGCTGGAAGACTAATTTAAGTTGAGAATTCTCAGATTCTCAAGTATGAGTATGGACAACTGCATATCCTAGCCAACATGTCCAAGCTCTGTCTCCACCCTCCAAACAGCTGCTCCTTGGCTACCCTTTGGCACAGTGGGAAGAGGCTGGGAAGAGGTTTCGCAAACCTTGGAAATGGGCTTGGGCCATTTGGACAGGGAATTCAGGGGTCCTAATGAAGTGGCCTAGAAGAGGGGACGTGGACTCTAGAGTGCTCATCGCCTTGGCCCCACAGTCTCCGTACTCTGTAGGGAGAGGTATGACCAGAGCAGAACCCTCTTAAGGCCTGGGGCCCAGGAAAGGCCACCTATGCCCAAATCTAAAGACAGTGTTGCATAAAACTTCCTTTTTTTTTTTTTTTTTTTTTTTGAGCTAGGGTCTCTCTCTGTCACTCAGGCTGGAATACAGTGGCATCATCATAGCTCACAGCAACCTCAAACTCCTGGGCTGAAGAGATCCTCCAGCTTCAGCCTCCCCGAGAAGCTGAGACTATAAGCATGTGCTACCATGCCCAGCTAATTTCTTTATTTTTTGTAGAGATGGGGTCTCGCTACATTGCCCAGGCTGGTCTCAAACTCCTGGCCTCAAGCGATCCTCCCATCTTGGCCTTCCAAAGTGTTGGGATTGCAGTCATGAGCCACCACACCCAGCTTAGAATTTTCTAAAATGACTTTTAGTCCTTCAGTTCCTCAGTTGGCACTGCCTTGATCAGCTCAAGACCCTGACTCTACGTGTGGCAAGCCACCCACTTACTACCTTATTTAAGAGGGGGAAAAAAATTTTCCTTCCCTCATCCCCCAATCCCAGGAAGGGGTTAGAAGCTGGGGATGGAGGCGGTTCAATAGCTACTCTTAAATGGCATGTTTAGGGGAAGTTGAAAAAAAAAAAAGTTATCACTCCTATTCAACTTTTTAAGCTGAGGACTCAAAGACCTAAAATCCCCAATTATCTAGTTCTCAATTTTCCAAGGGCAGTGAGTAGTACAAACAAATCAGTAGAGACAAGGGGAGGATTTCATTTGGAATCAAATGGAATCAAATGGAATTGAGGACCCTAAGGAAGGAGAAACACGCATCCTTCTAGGTCACTAAAAAGTAACTGAAACCTTCACCTCAACCTTGCAGAGCCCTGTGCTCCAAGTATGCCCCTACAGGCCCTCTCATTATGCATGCATAAAATAAGCGTTTTCAGTCTGTTCCATTGAGACACACTTTTGTATATAAGAAGGCCTTTCTCTTTCCAAACAAGAGTTACAATGTTTCTGACATTTTTCAGTTCTGGGGTTCCTTAATTGTCTTAAGGAAAAGCACTTGGTCACTACAACCGGTGGTTAGACTTTTTTTATTAAATCTCAAAGCAAGTTATGTTTTTGGAGTGCTGCACAAATCTACACGAAGCTACTGAGGAAGTAAAGGATGAGGCATGACAGGGTAACAGCCTAATTCCATGCCAGGCACTGTGCGGGGTCCCCTGCATACCCTATTACACATCCAACCTGAAAAACTTGCCCCCTCCTCTACTGCATTGGGAACCCCAAATCTCACCATCGGAGATATTGTCCCAGTACGGGGGGAGGAACTCGAAGTGGCCCAGCTGGATAATGTTAAAGAGCTCGTCCTGGTCCCTCTCTGGGCTGCGGAAGGGGGGGAAGCCGCACAGTAGAATGTAGAGGATGACGCCCGCAGCCCACATGTCCACCTCCAGGCCGTAACCTGCACAAACAGAGGGAGAGATACAAGTGAGCCTGCAACCAGGCGGGGTCAAATGTGATGAAATAAATGACGGAGTCCTGCAGTTCTAAACAGATCTAAGTCACAGAGGACCTCAGCTCTCAGTAACGAAGAGCCGCTTCCAAACACGTGAGTGGCGTTCACTGGCAAACCACAGCTTGCCTTGCAGCCAACTCCTAAAAACGAGGGGTCTACACCAATGTTACTCAAAGTCTGGTGCATGGACCACTGCCACTTTCTGATCTTTTATTACTGGCCTGTGATAAAAATAAGCACAGAAATTGAAAGCAAGCGTTTGGAAACTCTTATAGCAATTTGTCATGATTGTGACACTCAAATGCATGATCGGTGGATACATCTCGATGAACAGGACACAGAGCAGTTCAGGCATTGTGAAACACACGCGGTGAGTCGCATGTGGGACGAGGTGCGTTCTAGTCACATGCAGCAGGACCATGTATAGGGCCGCACTGGATTGGAAATTTTAAAATCTGGCCCTTCCCCAGAGATAGTTTGAGAAGCCCTGATCTACACCAGCAGTTTCTGTTTCCTATCTATTCATTGCCTTTTCTCTTATTTAAAAAATATGACTTACTATCTTTTTAAATGATTATCAAAAGACTGATGTTTACTTGCTGTATCCCCTCTGTGTGCACACATGAGCACATACACACACGGAGACAAGTATGCTTTTTTAAACAAAGACAAGATCACATCATATATATTTTTGTACACTATTTAACGTAAAAAAAAATACTCACAGACAAGATTTCTAATAGCTGTTAGTATTCTCTTTACATATTGAATCCCTGTGTTGTAATTTAAGTTTCTAATTTTTTAACAACTGTGAGGAACTTTCTGATGAACATCCCTATATATGAAATATTTGTGTACATCACTGATTATATTCTTAAATAATTTTCTAGAAATGAAATACACGAAGTAATATATGGTAAAAGTTTTTGATACATATTACTCAATCATTCTCTCTAAAGTTCTAAACAGCAATACATACACTTTCAAACACTTCCTAACATTTGACGTTTAGGAAAGAAAAACACTTGGTAGCTTTAATTTGGAAGTTAGATTCATTATTAAGCCCCCAAAGTAAGTTTGTCAAAACATAAATCAGCAGGAAAATATTAAAAGAATAAGTCAGTAATGACCCCTTTTGGCCAATGTTAATGGCCTTTTCTTAGTTCTCAACCATCTTTCACTCTTGGGAGGGACTGACTTTTACTGGGCTTCCCCATCCTCTTGAAATTGTCCCCTTGGCCTCTTTGACATTGCACTTTCCAGATCCTCCCTCTGGGCTGCGGCATCCTCTTCTGATCCCACCCCTTCCTTTCTTCATCCTCAAATTCTTGGCCTTCTTCAAGAATTTGTCCTCAGCTGCTCTTGCTGCCACCACAAAGGAGCTCATTACCTCACCAGCTCTGTTGTGTAGTCTGAAAATCACATACTCAGCCCAGGGCTTCACCTCCTTGCCAACTGGACAACTAGGTGTATCTATCCTGATATCTCTATGAAATTCAAAAATTAACTCACCCCGTCCTCCACCTCCCAAAAGAGCTTTCCCTTCCAACGTCCTATTTTAGTTGGTGCTATCACCAATGTGTACCTTCCCCAAGAGTTCATGTTGCCTATTTGCTTTCCTTCTTCTCTTGTCCAGTTCCTCAATGCTTCCATTTACATGTGCACAGTCCCTCTGAATTATGCTGTCCACACCAGTCTGAACACCTCTGCCCAGCCTTTCCATTTGTGGGGAATCTAGGCTCAATCTAACCAACCAACTCGTGCTTCTCTCCAGTTCACGGAAGCTAGTCTTCCCAATGTTTCTACCATCCGACCTCATGCATGATCTCATATGTTCTCATCTCCTCATCTTAGTTTTCTTGATGCTCCTGCTGCCGGGAAACTATCCCTCCCTTCCTCCCAACCAGCAACCCTACAACCCAAAGCTTCCCCATCTTACCTAGGGTGGGTAGACTGATTTCTCCTGGGGTGTCACAGCAGTCAAATATTCATGTATATTGAGCCATAAAATAATAATTATTTCCTTTCTATACATTTTATAGAATATGTCCCTAAAACAGTTCATTGTATCCTCATACAATATACAAATAGGAAATAAACATTCATGAATTTTGAAATGGGATCCCCTTTAAATGCAAGATTGGTGAAGGAATTTTTAAACCAATTACCATAAGGACTGCTTCAATCTTCTCCCATCAGAGGTTGCCTTGCATCAGTGGCACAAAGGGCCTTGCTTGCTTGAGTTCCTCACCCAATTCTCTACCATCTTTCATCTCACTGTCCTGCCCACATACACACACAGACACACACAAAGACACACACACACATATATACACGTGCCAATCTGTCTTCTGCAACAAGGGCAGCCCTGTTAAGGAAACAACTGCCATGCTTTGGTCAAGGAAGCCTGCTTCAAATATTTTCATTAAAGTCCAAGCCCAAGCCTTAGTGCCAACTCTCTGAAATTGCTCACTGTTCCATATTTTAAAGTATTAAATATTAAAAATAAAACATTTGATAGTAAGTGAGCTAGAATCCCACAGATCCATGCATAACACTTACCCTTCTCAGAAAGAATTTCGGGAGCTACGTAAGTCGGAGTACCACATACAGTAAATATGGGTCTCACCACATGCTTTGCAAGCCCAAAATCGGCCAATTTCAAGGTGGTAGATTTGTCCTCATTTCGCTGAACCTGTAAGAGACCAAAATCCCCCAAACCCCAAAGCTGTAATGAGAACAAAGAAGGAATACTGATGAAACAACAAGCGTGCAAGGTCAAGATAAGCAAACAATAACCTATATGAGCTTATAGTGTAGCACAATGCTGACAAATCCAATTTTACTTCAGTGACAAGTGCTCACATTTGCAACTAAAGAACGAATGAGTTAGATTTACTGTGTCCAATATGGTAGCACCATATTGTCATAAGTGGCTATTTAAATGTATAAATTAAAATTAAACCAAAAATTCAGTTTCTCAGCTTCAGTAGGCACATTTCAAGTGCTCAATGGCCACCCGTGGCTTATGGATACCATATTAGACAACACAGATAGAGCACATTTCCATCATTGCAGAAAGTTCAACTGGACAACATTGAGTTAGAACAAGGATAAACGATAGTTTGAACATAGACTAGCTTAATGATAACTAGAAAATGCCTGAGTAGTGCAAAGGCTGGGCAGAGGGGAAAAAAGAAAGGAAAAAAACTGGAAATCAAAATGAAGACATAGACTAATAATCAGGAAAGGGGTGTTAAATACAGGCCCTAATTGGGAGGGATGGGGGATTTAGAATTAAACAGGCCAGGAGTCTTTGAACACTTTTCACTCCAAGACTGCAGCTGAATGGGCTTGGGGGTGATAATTTCCAGCAAATAGGCTTATGTCAAGAGTTCCATTCAATGTCTGTAATCTACCTAGCAAAGTGTTAGCCCCAGGGGGACCAGTAGTCCCAGTTTGCCTCAGAATTCCACCAGGTTTTAGAGAAGGGTAGAATTAGTCATTTTTTAAAAGAGAGAAAAGATGCAGCTACTCTCACTCTGAATGAATATAGAGACTCAACTCTCTCCCCCGTCCCCATCAAAACTTATCCCACCGGAGTCATGAATTTTGGACTTCAGACAAAGTCCAGTGACTGACTGGCTTTCTAATGTCCGCTAAAACAATTCCCATTGCCAAGTTAGTATGTCCTGTCCTCCTGCACCCCCAAGGTATTTGCATATAAGATGATGATTGTTAGGAAAAGTTGAGTCTTAACCTGTAAGAAATGATTCTCAAGAGGTAGGCAAGCATAGCAAGCATTTAGGTCACTATGCAAGAAATAATAAAACTAAAGGTATGTTATATTTCACATGAAACAAGAATTAAACAAGCAAACAATGAAGGGGCAAACCCAGCATATCTTGCAACAAGTAAAAGATGCATTGGTACCCCATGCCATGGAAGCGGTTTTCCACTTTGGGAAGAGGTTGAATAGTCAGGCACAAATCAAACTCTGGCCTCCTACAATACTAGCTAGCACCCATACAGGTAAGATCTAAGAACAGCTGTTCAGTACATCATCATAGAAGCTGATTGCTCAGACTAAAGGTGAACTAAGCAGTTAATCAGACCATTACTTGAAAAGTTACTTGGACAAACCTGGACAATCTTTTCCAAATAAGAGACTCACTGGTGCCACCCCAGCTAGAGGAGAATTTATCAACTTGACTGCAGGTACACACCATCACACCTCTACTGGAACTGGACAAAGGTTCCCAACGCTGCTAGCAGCACATGGGGGTAGGCAGCGATGGGGGGCTTGTGCCCCATCAAAGCCGAGACCAGCAGGGGGAGCACCCATGCTCCGAGTCTCTCCAGGCCAGAATAAGTTCTCCACACCTGCTTTGGTTCCTGCCAGTGAGCTTACATCTCAGTAAGCAGCGTATATCTTAAATATTGAGCCTAAGTCACCACCAGACAGTCTAATGAATGTATCCATAATTAACCTAACCAAATGAAAAGCCATAAATTTAGAACTAAAATGAAATTCTGTTTGATATGGATATAGAGACAGACATAGCCCAAAAGGGGACCACAGGGGTAATTATCAGAATAATTTAGACTAAAACAAAATAGAGTGATGCCTAGAATTACCAGATAGATTATCTACATTAATCACATTTGCTAGGTAATTTCTGAAAAAAATATGTTCCTCACAAATATGTGTAAATATTCCCAACCAAAATGATCAGCATTAAAAGCATTTGGCTGATTTAATAGACCAAAGTAAGATGTATATTCCTATCACAAAACAACTGAAACATTCCCTTCCTCATGGAAACCCCCAATTCCAAAACGTGGCTCCACTGAGGCAGTAGCAGATAAACTGTTTTGGAAACTCGGGCTTTTACTTTGAAATTTTATTACGCTAAATGTCCAGATACTGACGGATATATTTTCAAAATGCCAAATCTGTTTTTAAATTATTTTATGGGCTGTCTAAAAATATATTATGCCTCCTCTTGTCTCGTCATGGTTCAGCTTTTCTCTTTGAGTCTCTTGTTGAGTTAGCAACAATCACACGAGCAGAACCCAGGGGTGTTTAAGGTCAGTGATGTCATTTGTCCCTCCCAGAAAGTGGCTCCAAACTACTCAGTGTTTTTAATTCTTCTGTCTCCAGCTTCTGTTGTCAGAAGTTGTTTAATATTCTTCAGTGTCACCATTTATTTCACCTACGTAAGCAGCGCAATTACCTTTAAGGGTGTACACTGCATGAGTTTTTTGGTTTATTTTTTTCAACAGGCACCTCACATTTTTGTCTTTAGAATAGTTCCTATCTTAATCTTTGAAATTAAGTGATTGATGTTCTCCTGGAATGATTCTTCCTCCTAGAATCTGTGGAACTTCTGAGACCATCAAATTCAAACCTCCACCCAAACAGAAAACTTGTCTAAAACATCTTCCTACCAGACTGTCACTCATGCCAGAATGAAATCGCAAAATGAGGGACTCCACAACTTCATGCAGTGGTCCATCCCAGTTATGGCCAGCTCCGCTTGTGAGGAGATCCACCCCTGTGTTGCTTCGGAATTCCACCCCACCCCTGTTTTCTAAATCTGCCCTCTGGAGTGACTAAGGACACATCCCCCCAAGAGATGGGAAACAAGCAAAATCTCCAGCTTGCTTTCTGGCTTCTGCAAGTTAGCATCTGCGATGGTTAATTGTAAGTAGCTTGAGTGGATTAAGAATACCTAGAGCTGGCAAAGCAACACTGGGGATGTGGGGTGAGGGTGTCTCCAGAGGAGACTGGCCTGTGAGTCTGAGCGGACCAAGCAGGGAAGATCTGCCCTCAGTGTGAGCAAGGCAGCATCCAACTGGCTGGGGGCCCAAATAGAACAATAACAGAGAACAAGCAAACTGCTCTCTCTCTCTCTCTCCCCCACCAAACCCCACCTCCCTGAAATTGGGATATACTCTTCTCATCCTTGGCCATCAGAACTCCAGGTTCTCTGGCCTTTGGAGTCCAGGAATTATACTAGTGGCTCCCCCGGGTTCTCAGGCCTTCAGACTTGGGCTAAACCACGCTACTGGTATCCCAGGGTCTCCAGCTTGCAGGCAGTTGTGGGACTTCTCAGCCTCCATAATCATGTGAGCCAGTTCCCCTGATAAATCCCCTCTCATATATTAATCTCTATAAATATATCTCCTATTGGTTCTGTCTCTCTGGAGAATCCTGACTGATAAACAGCATCCAAGGATCCTCCAACTAATCCTGACCTGGGCTCCTGACCATCACCCTCTCTCACTCCTTCCTGCTCTAAGTGCAGCCCCCGGACCAGCATCATCAGCATCACTTGGGAGCTTGTTAAGCATCTCAGCCGCCCCAGATCCATAGAACCAGAATCTGCATTTCTACAAGATCCCGGAGTGATATGTGTACACAGTAAAATTCTGGATGGTCTCCATGTCATCAATGCCTCTTTTGACAAAGAATGCCCAGAACTAAACACCACACACCAGGTGTGATTTGATGAGGGCAGTGGACCTCAGGACTGTCAGCTGACCAGGCACTGGGTAGCCATCAGGCAGCCAAAGAACCCATTAAATGGTCCATTTCGATGTCCCAAACTCGGAAAGCCTTCCCAGGCTTGCCCCGGTTGTAGTGGGAGGCTCACCTCTACCCGCCCTGCACAAGGTCTCACCCGCCCTCACACCACAACTCCCTGTCTCTGTCTTCCAGTCTATCTAAACTTGCTGTTCTGGGCCGTGTTCCTGCTGGGGCTCTGTTTTCCTCTGTTCTCTAACTGAAAAGGTGTAAAGAGATTACTTTACACAGCACTGTAATGACTTATCTGTCTGCATCCATCACTCCCTTCTCCAGCCACACCAAAGTGTCCTGCTTTGAATCCAGGTGACCTATATTATTTATGTCAGCATCCAGATAACATCTGGATAATCTCAAAGCTTTCAAGAGGAATTTTTCTTTATTTTTCTGAACAATTAGCCTCTATTCTCTCCTTCAATGGTGCCTCTATTGAAACGTGATCTTGCAATTTTCACCTCTAAACAGAAGATGGCAGCAGAATACAGCCCAAACAATGAGTGGCTCCCTTAAGAAAAATTAACAGGCAAACCTTATTTATATTTGTCAACTTCTTTTTTGAGACAGGGTCTTCTGCTGTTGCCCAGACTGGACTGCAGTGGCGAGATCACAGCTCGCTACAACCTCAAACTCCTGGACTCAAGCAATCCTCCTTTCTCAGCCTCCCAAATAGCTGGGACTACGGGCATACACTACCATACCCCGCTATTTTTTTTTACTTTATTTTTTGTAATGATGGGGTCGCACTATATTGCTCAGGCTGGTTCGAACTCCTGTCCTCAAGTGATCCTCTCATCTTGGCCTCCCAAAGTGTTAGGATTACAGGCATGAGCCACCATGCCCAGCCGCCAACTTCTTACTGGATCCTTCATGGTTCTTCATACTTTTTCCTTCCAAGATTCAATTTCAACTGGCTAGCAGGATTGAAATAATCTTAGAAACCAATTCACATTAAAATGCAAATACCTAAAATTAGTTTATGTTTCAGCAGCAAAAGATACCATAATACAAAAGAATGCTGAAAAAAATCAGTAGAGACAAAGTCTTCCCTGGGAAGACTGTCACATGACATGTCTATGATATGTCTTTGGTGTCTATATATCACACCAGCTTTTTTCTGCTTAATTAACATCCCATTTCATTCAACACATATTAATGAGATGCCTACTATGTGACGGGCACTGTCCTAGATATTAGGAATAGAGTGGTAAATGAAACAGATAAAGTCATTTCTCTTATGAGGCCTCCTTTTTATTAATAAACAATATTCAAATAAATATATAATGTCACACAGTGAAAAGTGTTATAAAAAAGTAAAAGTGGGATGAAGGCTATGTTGCCTAGCAGTATCCACAAACCATATGTGGCT
Source organism: Avahi laniger (assembly GCA_963575035.1). Taxonomy (NCBI): domain Eukaryota; kingdom Metazoa; phylum Chordata; class Mammalia; order Primates; family Indriidae; genus Avahi; species Avahi laniger. Next base: position 14,599 of record CAUYSK010021474.1, read on the forward strand.
ATTTATCTTTAAATGAAATTGAAAGTTTAGTTCCTCAGAGCTCTCTGGGAGGCTGACGCAGGAGGATTGCTTGAGCTCAGGAGTTCAAGACTAGCCTGTGCAAGAGCAAGACCCCGTGTCTACTAAAAAAAAAAATAGAAAAATTAGCTGGGTATGATGGTGAGTGCCTATAGTTCCAGTTACTCAGGAGGCTGAGGCAGGAGGATTGCTTGAGCCCAGGAATTTGAGGTTGCCTGAGCTAGGCTGACACCATGGCACTCTACTCACAGCAACAGAGTAAGATTCTGTCTCAAAAACAACAATAAAAAAAAAAAAACAAGTTTAGTTCCTCAGACACCAAAGATTCATTTCAAGGGCTCACGTGACTAGCAGCCACCATATTGTCCAGTGTACATACAGGATATTTCCATCATTACAGAATATTCTACTGGACAATGCTGGCACAGTGGCAGGGGTTGATATTTTAAATGGAGTAGTCAAGGAAGTACTCACGAGGAAGTAACATTTGAAAGAAAGGTGAGCCATATTTAGACGTGCAGAGTGAGTTTTCAGGGGGAGGAAACAGCAAGTGCAAAGGCGCAGGGGCATGCTTGGCACAATACCAGAGAGGAAGAGGGGTCAGGGCAGATTGAATGAGGAGGAGAGTGGTTGGAGAGGAGCTTTGAAAGGAAGGCAGAACCCATATCATGTAGGACCTTCTAGGCCATGGAAATGGACTTGGTTTTTCTTGGATTCTGACTGTAGCAGGAAGCCAATAGCTCCGAGCAGATAAGTCACTATGGTGCACTGTCTTTTTAACCAAGTGTCTGGTTCACAGGTGGCCACCCCAGCTGACAAAGGAAGGGACATTGGACTGTAGATGTTTCCTAGGTCAAATCTGATAGCTTCATATTTAGCAGTACACTTTACATCACCCCTTAGTCCCCTGACCAGATGAGCATCTCAAACTCAAGATGCTGGAAACTGGTTTCACCCTGACCCTGCCCTCTCCCAGAGTTCCCCAATCCAGAGAATGGCTCCATCATCACATAAAGATACTGCCGTATCTCCCAACTTAAAAAACACAACCCTCGTTTTCTCTACATCCCCCTTCAGGTAATGCTCCATTTCTATGATCTCCTTCACAAACACAGACATACACACATACACACCCTTGAAAGAGGTGTGTACAGATGCCATCCACAGTGTTCCACCTTCCATTCTCTCCTGAACTCAGTCAGACTCTCATCCCTGTAACTACACTGAAACTGCCCTCCTCCATCGGAAAAATGGGGCCACAACTGACCCAGCTGCAGGTCAGAAACATCGGTCGTTCCCCGTCAACCTCCCAGTCCTCTCTTTCATCATCTACCACATTTTATCTATCTGCAAATCTTGTTTTTACCATTATAACGACCACTTCTCCCCATCTCTACTGCAACCCCCAAGACCAAGTCACTGTCATCTCTTGTTGGGACCATGGCAGCAGGCTCCTCACTCCTTACCCTCTTCCTCCCCTCACAGAAAGCCTAACATATGGGACTTCTGGAAGAAGATGAAATGGAACCCATGGGTTTCACGTTACTACAGTTAGACAACTAAACCTTAGATTTGGAAACTTGTTCAGGAGATTAACTGAGCTGTTTCCTCAGCTTAAGGGCATTTTGAAAATGCCCTTAAGCGGTAACACACATGAACACAGGCATTGAGAGGACTGTATAAGATTGTTGTTATTTTCCTTTACTAAACGGCCTGAACTTCTGACTCCTTGAGGAAATGAAGTTACAGTTTTAGAAGATATTCACCAAGTTTGATAAATATGAATCATGCTTGACAGGTGCCTTTGTTGTTGATAATTTACTGCAGACAGTAATTTACCAGACATCTATCCTTTTAGGTGGCTATTTCTATTAAAATATGCCCCGTCCATCAAGACAAAATGGGACTCCCCATTGCTAACTGAGGTGTTCCAAGTTAAAACAGAGCCAGGGTGCCATGGCTGGGTGAGGGAGTGGTCACATACTCTGTTTTCTCAAAAAGATGTTGCAAAAGTATCACAGGACCTCCTTTCTACAATCAAGCCAAACCAGTCCCTATTGTCAGTGCCACGATAAACTATGCCCAGAAATCCTCCTCCTCCTACACCACCAGCTATTTGAAAGAAACATCTGATAAAGACTTCTGATTTGGGACTTCAAAACCAACCAATCAGAGCTCACCTGCCCAGGCCAATCAGGGCTCATCTGTGTCAACCTGGGGCTCAGATGTGTCAGCCAATCAGAACTCAGCTGCACTGACCAATCAGAACTGAGTCTCAATCCTTCATTTGAATAAACAGATCTGATGGAACCTGGGCAGGACCCTGATATAAAACTTGTCTCTTTGTTCTCTGGAATGTACTTTCATTTTACACCAAAGGCTGCTTCCCCCTGGTTTGCAAACTGTTCACTAGAATAAAGTCTCTTTCCTCCAAATTCCTTTTTGGAAAACTTTTGTTCACATTCTAAAAGAAATTAACAGGAAAAAAAAGTGTTCAATCATCAAGATGACCCAATATGTAGAATTTTGAAGACTAAGAAATTCCTGAAACCTCTCTGGCTACATAGGCAAACTCTGGACAATATTTTAGGTTCACTGAGTGTACAGATACTATTATTGTCCTGGAAATTGCTGAAATGGCTACTGGGAGCCACTCTCACTTATATAAACCTAAAGTCATAACTGCAATGTCTTGCCAAGAATACACCCTGTGGTTTTCAAGAGGAGTTCTATCTCTTACATAACAGTATTCTCACTGACTTGATCAAAATCGGCCAGTGATCTAAAGGCCTGTATCACTGGACTCTTTCTTTAGCAATTTCATGTTATTGCTAAAATCTACATTTCTTCATTTTATTAAGTATAACTTAAGATGTGCTTCATAGTTGTTATCAATTTTTTAAAATTAATGTGACTGATGTATAAATGCATTCATGAATACTTGGACCATTAATGAGAAGTCATGGACACCTCTCGTCTTAGAAGCTAAGGAGTAAAGAGGTTGAAATTAGATCTGGTATAAGAGAAGTCTTGCTGATCGGGAAGAATAATACATTACAGAATCACCGATTTACACACTATAATCAGTGAGTCCCCTTGTTTATCAAAGTAGAAGTGGAAAAAGAACTTAGGGAATTCACATCAACAAAATGATTGAATAGGTTTATTGCAGAAGGGGAATGGGCAGGGAGTGTGTCTGGCCACTTTTTATCCTTCTAGATTTTCCTTGTCACCCTTGGGGATACCAGTCACTGCCCTGTCCAAGTCATATTCAATAGTTAAATATCTAAACAAGTCTGTCTCTTCCTAGAACCAAGACAAGGCCAGAAAGAGGGTACAGCCTCTGTCCTTGATCAAGCTATTACTAGTTCCCACAACCCCCACCACCATCTTTCCTGGATTCTAAAGGTTCCTTCTCCATGTACTCCAGAGCTATAGCACCTGGTTGAGGACAGTCGGGGAACTGGGGAAATGAGTTTCCTCTATGCAAGCTGAGATGCAACAGCCTGCCCATCCATCTCATTCCTTTTAACTCTGTTTCTAGAGGAGGAACATATCCTTCTCTTCCCCTTATTGTGGGAGAGATTTTCTCAAATGACCCTGCTCATATATGATATCTTCTCAGTCTCTTCCCCCACCCTGCTCAATCAGCTTTCTTTGCCGGATGTGATCGCTCTACCATTGGCTATAAATAACCTGGCCTGTGCCCTTCCCACTCTGTGTGAGCTAGACTGATCATCATCACTTTTCCAGCTCCTGGTTGCTTCCTCCCCTCCTTCCCCAGGGCCCAGCCAACAACACCCAGCATATTCCAACCCCTCCAAGGGAGCACCTACTGGCAGAAAAAGCAATTAACACTGATATTTCTGCAAGCTGGAAATTCTTGTAATTAAAACTTCTTTTGCAAGATCTCAGGAGTCCAAATAATCCTAAGGGAAGAAAAGCACTAGAATCTTATCAGGAAATGGGATCAGTAGTCATAGATGAACTCAGTAATACAGGCCTAAAATTTTACTCTAGGGCCCAATTATCAGATATAAATATTTCTGTTGATTAAAACAACATGATAAGTTTGCCATATTCATTACGGGGCTTTAGCACATTCAGAAAGTCTCTGAAAGTAGCAATAGTTACAGTCAGCTGTGTAATCAAGTTAGTTCTAACATAATCACTTTCCTAAGCTTAGCAAAGACAGGTCTTAATAGAGACAGTAGTCACCCATTCAAGGAAGAAACAATTAGTTTGACAATACAAAGCTCAAAACAAGAGCAAAACACTAAATTAAAGGCAACCGAATAACATTAATTGATGGACAGCAGTCATATTTATTAATATTAAATCTTAGAAGACAAAACAAATTTGCAATATAATTATATCAGCAAGTTTAGAGATATCTTTCTAAACCCAGACAATGAGTTAATTGTCAAATCCAAGATTATCTCTATCTCTGTCTGAAAAACCAAAAAGCATTGACATTAGATAGCATTTAGACTTCTGACATAACAAAATGTTGACCTTTATTCACCTAGAGAAAGGACAAACATGTTTTATAAATGTGACAAACCTATTAATATTTTGATAAATTCAAGCTGACAAATTATCCACAGGAGGGCAAATATATCAAGCTATTTCTCAAAAGATGGCTCAAATATGTAGCTTTTTGCAGTTTCTGAAGAAAGAATACCACCACAAAGAAAGTTTTTTATTTGAAAAAAAATGGACTTTCTTCAAAATCAGAAAAGAGAAAAAGGTCTATATATCAATTAGGAATAATACCAATAAACAACAACTCATGTATTTATTTATTTTTTTGTCTCAACATCTCCAAGTGAACAACTCATGTATTTAGACTGAAAAATTATAGCTACTCTGTAGTTTCTCTCTCTCCCTCTTTCTCTCTCTCTCCCTCTCTCTCTTTCTCTACCTCTCTCTCTCTCTCTCTCTCTCTCTCTTTCACACACACACACACACACACACACACACACACACACACACTTCACTGCCCCAAAGCACTGAAAGTACATTATGTACTGACATTTAAATCCATGAAGAATTACCAAGTGATTTTTCAGAGGCAATTAGTTCTGAATATAAACATATTCCTTGCAGTTTTTCCACTTCCTCAAACAAACTTCTCTATGCAATCTAAAACGGTGCTAACTCTCTCCATTTCAAAAATCGCTGAGAAGGAAGTCCCTTCACACAAGTGAGAGCCTCAAGACAGGTTCTAGGACCTTGCTAGAAAATGCAAGCTAAGCTAACTGTCTCCAAAAGAAACAATCCTACGGGGTAAATGATCTCATTCTACATATCTGAGAACTTGTATAACTGTTATAATGTTTTAGTAGGCACATGCCTGAAATGTTCAGCTCATGGGATCTACCCAGGCCTCTAATCAGAATCTCTCCTCCTCAGACAACTCGGTGAAAACAGCAGAGCTGTTAAAGAACACTGCTCTGTTGCAATTCCAAAGTGTCCATAACAAAGAGTGTGCAGCACATATCACATGGAAAACTCTTGGGCTCAGACTCAAAAAGTGAGCAAAGAAAGGACAAGGACACCCAACTAATGCAAAAATGAAATTTTCCAAAGAGAGAATTATGTGATGATAATGCAAATCACTCAGGCAACCAGTCAAATTGTTTCTGCAATTTTATGAATTTTGGCAAAAACAAGGTTGCAGATAATTAGTGGTCAACATAGACCTCATTTCCCCAGATAGTTAGCTTTACTCACTCAGTGTCTCACCCTGTTTGTGGGAGCAGTTTACAGACAGGTGAATGCACAGGGATTGTGTTTTCAGGCAGGGTCTACAGCCATGGAAATTAAAGGAAACCAGCTAAATCCCTGCCCTCCACACCCTAAAAACTATGGCTCATTGAAATCGCCTCCATTCACTATTGTTGTATTGGCAGCAGTCTGGCTTTGAATGCTTACTCATGATATCCACCTTGATATGAGGCATATTTTTAATGTCATAATAGTTAATGGTAGCTGACACTGATGGAATGTTTGCTATTTCCCTGGCAGCAAGCTACAATCTTTATGTATTCATCCAATTAATATTTATTAAATGTCTACCATGTGATAGAACTATTCTAGGGTTCATGGTACAGTCTGAATAAACAAAGTTTCTGCTGTCACAAAACTTTTAGTAAGAGGAAAAGGAAGATAGAAAAGTAAATACAGTAAAGAATGTATCACATAGTGATTGGGGCTACAAAGAAGAAGGTGGGGTGAAGATGCCAAAGGGTCATAGTGTGAGGTATGCTGTCCTGACAAAAACCATGAGATCGGGAACACACTTGTAGTCAAACGAATTGGGTTTACTGACTCACTGCAACAAGGAAGAACACATAGCTTTGGTATCTGGACAGCAAAGTAAGAGGGTTTTTAAAGGACTTATTATAAGATTGGGATGTGTTAGGTGATTTGGGGAAAGGTTCAAGAAAGCAAGATTTTGTTCTGGATTGGACAGTGTCAGCACATGGGGGTAATTCTAAAATTGGGTATCCTAACAATTCTTATGTGAAGGTGGGAAGAATGGAACAAGGCAGTCATTCATAGTAGCCAAATGGTGGATATGTGGCCATATTTGTGGCTTGAACAATATTCTTATTTTTATTTGCATTTTTACATTATTATAAAGGGGTTTTGCTTTTGCCTTGATCTATCATGGTCACAGAGTGGCCTTATCTGATGTTGGTGATCTGTGACATTGTTTATGCTCAACAGAAGAATGCCATCGCTGAGACATGAATGCCAGGCCAGCTCCCAGCTGTCAGAGAATGCTCTTCTCTTTCCTATGCTCAATCTGCCCTCGACCTTCCAAGATAGGTGCTATTACCATTTCTCTTTTACAAATGAGGAAACTAAGGCACAGAGAAGTGAAGGACTGTACAAGCAACTAAGAAAGCCAGGATTCAAACCCAGGTTATCTGACTCAGGAGCCAGTCTCTTAGGCAGACACTCCACACAGTCCCCTGCAGTGTTGTGCCTTTTGAATTCCTGGGCAAAGTGTTATCTTCAAAAGGACCACAAGAGTATCTCAGTAGGAGAGTGTGGACAGTGGGAGCAAAGCCTAGAGGAGAAGCTGGACCAGTAGTCACCCCAGTACCTAGGCCGGAGGATGTGCAAATTCCCAAGAAATTAAGTCCACATGGTCTTCATCATCAAAGCAGAAGTATTTTTCTCCCAGAGAAGAGGAAACATTTTCCATTTTTTAAAATTGGAAGGTTTTTTTTCCAGTAATTTAATCAAAACCAATTTATGGCTAGAGGAAAAAAATGGCCAACTAGCGATATCACTTGTGGGACTGCCTCAGCATGAAAGTAGGATATCGGATAAAGGAAAGGGGAGGAGAGATACAACTCAGGTACGGATCACAGCGAAAGGTGACAGAGCCTGTCAGAGACCTCATGGAGGAAAGTCACAAAGCAGAGAAGAAGATAAAGAAGAGAAGATATCAGCAAGGATCAAACCCAGAGAGGCTCAGAGACATGTGAAAGGGTATGCAGGGGGGTTCCCCTCTACCCCCTACACACCTATGGTGCCCAGCAGGCCACCAAATTTCCCTTTCCCACCCCCCCCACAAACCCAGGCATGCTGGCAAACATGGAATAGTGGAAAGAATTTGCATGATCCAGGAGCTTGGACAGTCTGTGGGTGTTCCCCTCCTAAGATAGTGACATGAGAGACCAGAGAACCAGTTTTGTCCCATTCAGATGCTTCCTTCCCTGCCCCTCCCCTATCCACTCAATGGGCAAAGCAGTTTCAGCCAAGATTTGGGCTAGCAGCTGCCTGCCCCCAGCAGGTATATGCAACAGACTGAGGTTCTCATGGAGTGTAGGACCCACACCTTTCCCCCTGGGGTCCTGCAGTGGTCACAGGGAGCCCAATTTAGAAGCTCCCTGCCTGCTGGCATTTCCCGCAGTTGCACACCAACAGGTCAGACAAGCAGACCAGACCCAGTGCCCTCCAGACCCAAGCGGGTTGCTGGGGAACACAGGGGGAGGTCTAGGAGACGGATTCAGGAGGCAAGGAAACCTGTGTGGACAGAACAGAAAGGAGAGTGCTATGGAGTTCCCAGAGGCAGCATTCCAGGAGAGTACCCCATACCCCCAGAGGAGAAGCCCCATATTGGATACGGTGTGTCACCTGGAGAGGAAGAACTCAGCCCTGATACCCATAGCAACCAAATGCTATGCACTCAGGCATGTGGGCTGACTGAGAGTTGTGGCCTCTCCAGCCACTCATTACAACCGGGTGAGCAGCTTGAATCAGAATTTAGTGAGCAGCCACTTCTCTCCAGCAGGCATGTACTCAGGCTGAGGTCTCCACAAAGAGTGGGACCCACGCCTCTTCCCTTGAGGAGGGGTAGTGGACAAGGGGTGCCCAAACTAGGAGCACCCTGTCCACTGGCATTGCACAAAGATACACACTACTGGGTCAAACAGGTAGCCCAGGAACTGGAACCAGACAAGGTTGCCCACTGTCACCACTCCTATTCAACATAAAGCTGGAAGTTCTAGCCAGAGTAATCAGGCAAGAGAAAGAAATTAAGGGTATCCAAATGGTGAAAGAAGAGGTCAAACTATCGCTTTTTGCAGACAACATGATCTTATACCTAGAAAATGCCAAAGATTCCACCGAGATTCCTGGAATTGATAAATAAATTCAGCCAAGTCTCTGGTTACAAAATCAATGTACACAAATCAGTAGCATTCCCACAGCCCAATAACAGTGAAGCTGAGAATCAAATTAAAAACTTAATACCATTCACAGTAGATACAAAGAAAATAAAATACCTAGGAATATACTTAACCAAAGAGGTGAAAGATCTCCCTACAGAGAACTACAAAACACTGAGGAAAGAAATCACAGACGATCCAAACAAGTGAAAATACAAATCATGCTCATGGGGTGGTAGATCAACATTGTTAAAATGTCCATACTACCCAAAGTGATTTACAGATTGATTTTCAATGCAATCCCTATCAAAAAACCAATGTCATATTTCACAGACCTAGAAAAAAAATAATTCCACACTTCATGTGTAACCAGAAAAGACCCCAAGTAACCAAAGCAATCTTAAGGAAAAATAACAAATTGGGAGGCATCACATTACCAGACTTCAAACTATACTACAAGGCTATAGTAACCAAAACAGCATAGTATTGGCACAAAAATAGAGACATAGATCAATGGAACAGAACAGAAAATCCAGATATAAAACTATCCACTTACAGTCATCTGATCTTTGATAAAACAAACAACAGTATACACTGGGGAAAAGAATCCTTATGCAGTAAATGGTTTGAGGAAAATTGGACAGCCTCATACAGAAGAATGAGACAAGATCCATATCTCTCACCACTTACAAAAATTAATTCAAGATGGATAAAGGGCTTAAACGTAAGGCATGAAACCATAAGAATTCTAGAAGAAAATGTTGGAAAAATTCTTCTAAATATAGGCCTAGGCAAAGAATTAATGAAGATGACCCTATTGGCAATCACAACAACAACAAAAATAAATAAATGGGACTTCATCAAATTAAAAAGCTTCTGCACAGCCAAAGAAGTAATTAATAGAATAGACAACCTGCAGAATGGGAGAAAATATCTATAAGCTATATATCCAATAAAATATTAATAAACAGAATCTACAAAGAACTCAAACAAATCAGCAAGAAAAAATCAAAAAAAATTGGGCAAAAGACATGAACAGAAGCTTTTCAAAAGAAGACAGACAAATGGCCAATAAACATATGAAAAAATACTCAACATCACTAATTATCAGGGAAATGCAAATTAAAACCACAATGATATTTCACCTTACTCCAGTCAGAATGGCCTTTATTAAAAAGTCCAAAAACAATAGATGTTGCCATGGATGCAGAGAGAAAGGAATGCTTATACACTGTTGGGGGGACTGCAAATTAGTACAACCTCTATGGAAAAAGCATGGAGGTTCCTCAAAGAACTAGAAGTAAACCTACCATTTGATCCAGCAATCCCACTACTAGGTATTTACCCAAAGGAAAAGAAGTCATTTTATCAAAAAGACACCTGCACTCAAATGTTTATCACAGCACAATTCACTATTGCTAAGAAGTGAAATCAACCCAAATGTCCATCAATTCATGAGTGGATTAACAAAATGTATATCATGAATACTACTCAACAGTGAAGAAGGATGACTTAATGCTTTTTGCTACAATTTGAATGGAACTGGAGACCATTATCCTAAGTGAAGTATGTGAAGAATGGAAAAACAAACACCATATGTATTCACTATTAAATTGGAACCAACCGATGAGCACACATGTGCATAGAGGGCAGTATAACTCAATGGAAATCAACCGGGTTGAGGGGGACAGGTCAAAACCTACCTAATGGGTACAATGAGCACTATCTGCATGATGGGCACACTTAAAACCCTGACTCAAGCATTATAAAATCAATCCATATAACCAAAAACATTTGTACCCCTGTAATAATTTGAAATTAAAAAAACCATTTATGAACTATAATGAAAGTTTTAAATACTGGAATAAGTATGTTAATATTAAAGTAATGTTCTAGGATGTAAAGGCGACAGTATGAAGCAATTAATATTTATTTTATCCAACATTTTTAAAACACCCTCTTCCATAGCATCAAAAATCACGGCTTACCAAAAGGTTTTCTGGCTTGAGGTCCCGGTGGACGATGCTCTTGTCGTGCATGTGGACAAGAGCCTTACATAAGTCCATGATCATGAGCGCAGCGTCGGGCTCGGGGAACTTCACACTTTCTATGATGGCATCGAAAAGGTCCCCGCCCGACACGTACTCGAGGATCAGGTAGGTCTCCGTTTCCGTTTCGTAGACTTCGTGCAGCTTCACGATGTTAGGGTGAGAGAGGCTCTGGATAATCAGGATCTCACTGTCGACCATGTCCTCCTTGCCCTTGAGCCGGGCCTTGTCAATGATCTTCATGGCGTAGGCCTGCCTGGTGGCGCGGTGCCTGCACTCCTTCACCACCGCGAAGTTCCCGTCGCCGAGCACGCGGCCGGCCTCGTAGTGCTTCTCCACGTCAGCAGCCAGGATGCCCGCGGGCCGCGGCCTCCGGCAGCCCAGCCGCTCCGGCCGGCTCTCTTCCGGCCTTGGCTTGGGCTCCTTTTCCGCCCTCGCAGGCTGGTCGTCTCTGAGAGCCGTCTTTCTCCCCGATGACGCCCCCGGCTTTTTCTCCTTCTCTGCCTCCTTCTCCTCCCCCCGGGTCCTGGGGAGCCTCTCGGCATCAGCCTGGCGCTCTCTCAGGAGCCAGCCGCCGTGCTTGCTCCTGCAAACGTGCCTGGAGTCTTTCTTCACCTCCCGCGACCCCTCCTCTGTGACTGGTAGGACTTCCCCGAGGTCCTTCTTGGCCTTGGCTGCCCCCTGAGGATGGCTTTCCTGACCCTGCGGGTCTCTGTCCTCTTTCTTGTCCGTGCTCTTGCTGGATCTCCTCAGTTCTTGAGTGGGGTTCCTGGGGCTGCTCTTGTGGCTGTCGCCCTTCCACCCTTCCTCCTCACCCACAGGGTTTGCCTCGGGAGACCTCCTGCAGCTCCTCGTCCTCACCAGCTTCTCCACGTCATACCTTGGGCACTTCCCCATGTCCAGCTCACTGGTCCCCAGGGAGAGCCTCTCCCTCTGCAGGCTCTGTTGCAGCTCCCTCTCTCTCTTGCACTTCTCACATCTGATAATTTCACCCGAGGTTTTTTCAATCTCCACCCCCAGGTGCTTCTCTCCCTTTGCATGCCTCTCCTCCAGAGTGGCTTCCCCGGGCAGCTTGCTACCGGGTTCAGGCTCCTGTTTCCCCCTCACCCACTTCTTCTGGGCCCTTGCCCTGTCTTCCAGCGCCAGCTCCACGGGGGTCTTCCCCTGGTGCCTGATGACCATCTTGCACCCTGCAGCCTCACTGCAGCTCTTGGCAGTCTCGGCCTCCCCACAGCGGTGGTCCCCTTTTGGAGCCTTGCTATAAAGCCTGCTCTTCAGCCGTGGAGAAGGGACGCGGCTGTGCTGAGTCAGTGTCAGCGCACGGGTTTTGTTGGGGTATAGTTCTTCTATAGCCACCTGAATGCTCTTCAGTGTCAACGGTTCTTTGCCCATGGCTATGAAAGCATCTCCTTCTCTTAAGAAATCAGAGACGCTCCTGATTTCCTTGCCCTTGAGGTTAAACAGTTTCCTCACGCGATCATTCTTCCATCTTGGAAAGCCCAAGGCTTCTGAGATGTCCGCTAAGAGCTGCTCGAACGTCTGCACTGACCGCCTGTTGAGAAGCAGGGTGATCTTACGGAGGGGCTGCCCGCCTAGCTTCACCACAGTCACGACCCTGGGCTTCAGCGGGCCGTTCTCCGCATGGGCTGAGTGATGGTCATTCTGAGGGCTAAACAAGGGCAAGACAGGGCCGCGCAGCCCCAGGAATGGTTTCTCTAGATTCCCTCCGCCAGGAGGCAACCAGGAGCCTTGCAGCTTCCTCTCTGTGATTCTCGAGGTTAAATACTTCAGAGAATGGTCACATAGGCCTCGATGTCCTGCAACAGGAAAAGGACAACAGAGTATTAGTCAAGATAGATTCAGAGAGCCCTTGGCCTGCACCAAAACTTTACTAAAGATGACTGATTCTACCATTACAGTTTATAAGTGTGATCTCTGAGGGTCTGTTTGAAATGATGGAGCCTTTATATTAACATTTTAGGTCAATCCTCAGTCTCATCTATGAGACACCAGGAGTGCAGAACTGCACTGGGCCTGCAGTGGCTCCTCTAGGCCTCGCAGGAACCCCAGGATGGGCCACACCTTGGAAGCCTCCTCAAGGTGGGGCCAGACTCTGTGAACACAACTCCAGTCACTCCATAGTGAAATGACCTTCAAGAATCTACAGCTGTCATAGAGATGTAAGGTTTGCTGCCCAGGAAACACCAACAAGAGAAAGGAACATTCTGGAACTTCATAAAACCCAAATCTTACCCAGATCTTTGCCAAAAACAGTTTCTTTAGCTTGACTTTCAACTCACTTGAGGTCAGGCAGTATGGGAGGAGGTTATGATCACAGTCAGGGTTTGAGACAGACCTGGATTTTAATCCTGACATGGCCACTGACTGTTTATGTGAACTTGGGCAAATTATTTACATTTTAGTTTTTGCATCTGCAAAGTAGGAATGATACATCTTCCTCCCAGGGTTTTTGTGAAGAATAAATGAGAAAATGATTACGATTCACTTAACAGAGTGCTTGACACACAGTAAAGGTACAGTAATTGCCAGCTATTAACACTGTCCTATGATCTTAATACCTATTTTGAATTATAATTTCATTTTGTCAGTAGCATAATCTATTGATAAAGTAGAAGTCTACTGTGCACAGCTGCACCTGACATCACAAGAACTGATAGGCCAATGTAATATAGGAGATCTTTCTCAAAGCTCTGACTGAGATTCTCTTGCTTTAGAGGTTAGCAAAGGTGTTGAAGGAGGTTTCAATCTAGGTATAGAAATTTCCTTCTCCAGATGGTGTTTATCCCTACTTATTGAAAAATGAAAAGAAACCAAGGTCATGTTCAGAGCTTAAATAATGAGAATATACATGAATAAAACAAACTTTATATTTCCTGATTGACTATACCCAGCCAGAATAAAGTAGGTGAGACAAGAGTGGTTTAATTTCCTCAATTCCTGTCCAGGTCAGGAAAGGAAATTGGAAAGCAGAATGTGTAACCCAGTGAAACCATGAGGGTTGGCTGAGAATTATTAAAGTTACCCAACAGGATCCATATGTCATATCCTACATGTGGGAATCTGCTGTTTATGTTTCCTTTAAAAAGAATTTTAAAATAATTATTTATAAGTGTATTTGAATCAACTGTAGCAGAAACGCCAGTTGTTCCAGGATGGGCATTTTGGCCCAGCATATCTACACAGAACATTTTTTTTTTTTTAATTACAACATACAATCTGTTCTGAGATGATTTCCATCTAGACGCAGGTGTCAGATGAGATGACAAAGTAGTGGCTGGTACTGATCTTCCCACATGCCACAAGTTTATGAGCTCAATAATCACATTTACAGTTAAATTATTTGTTTGTGAACATCTGTTATCCCTTTTCTTCTCACAGTCTAATCTCTCCGACTCCATTTTTGTCTCAGATAGTTGATGATGAGAGAAAGGGGTCTCCAGCAGTAATGCTAGTTTGTATCTCCTGCACCCTCACTCCCCCACCCACCCAAGCCTCACCATATAGTGAGGCCTAAGACCCACATCTACCCCAAACCTTCCCTGTCCTCACAAGTTCGCAATGGTAGCTCCCTCCTCTGAAGCCCTGCTTATTCATTAAACCAAGAATTTAGCACAAATGCTAAACACCTGGTCTTGCTTCTGCATATCTCGGCTAATTGTTACTTCATCTTAGTAGGTGTAAATATTCTCCCTCTCAATTAAACTGTAAGCTCTCCAAAGGCAGAGACCATGGATTATGCAAACCCCACTCTTCTGCCCTAATACAGAAAGTAAGCACTCAAGATTTGGGGAACAAGTTCCCAACCCTAATATCAAACACGAATATCTAGTCTCAGTCTTCCAGCTCTCACCATAAATAATGTAGTTACAATTTTCAGCACCAGTAGACATCACACAACAGACCTTGTAAATAAATAAGTGAGGTGAAAAGAAAACATGATCATAGACATCCATTTACCACTGGAAATTTGCCAAAGTAGCATTTATAAAGAATGACTAATACAGGTAGGAGAGAGCAGTACATTGCTTCAGAGTTGAGAAAGCTTTGTTTTAGAATTGTGAAAAGAAAACTGAATGTGGGGTTAGAAGACCTCATTTAAATCCTGGCTCTGCCAGGCTCTCATTAGCTGTGTGGTCTTGGGAATTTACATAATCCCTCTGAACCTCAGTTTCCCCACCTGCCAAGTGGCATTAATATCCCATTCATGCTGAGGGTGCCCAGTGCCCAGTACACTGCTTGGGCATCCAACCTGTGCTTATTTTCTTCCCGTTCCAAAAGAAAATAAGTCTTGTAACCTTGAATTTTGCTCAAATCCTTGTACATCTCAGGACCAAAGAGAATATGATGCTAAATGTGACTCAGCAGGATGAATTTGTCATCCACGTAGCGATTGAAATAAAAAACCAGTAGTGACACAATAACAAATCTCAGCAAACAGGTCTTCTGGAGAGATAAACTAACTTTCTGCTCACTGATCCTAGGATGCTCTGACTCTAGTGTGAGCCAAAAAACTCAGTAACTGGAGACCCCGTCTCTACTAAAATTAGAAAGAAATTAATCGGACAACTAAAAATATAGAAAAAAAAATTAGCCGGGCATGGTGGTGCATGCCTGTAGTCCCAGCTACTCGGGAGGCTGAGGCAGAAGGATTGCTTGAGCCCAGGAGTTTGAGGTTGCTGTAAGCTAGGCTGACGCCACGGCACTTACTCTAGCCCGGGCAAAAGAGTAAGACTCTGTCTCAAAAAAAAAAAACTCAGTAACTGCGCCAGCATGGCATGCCATATGGGTTTGGCACCCAGCAAGCAGGTCTCCTATCTGCCGCTGCAATTCAGATGAACTAATATACCCTGATTCCACGATGATCAGCTCTACATTTTATGCAGGAAAGGATACCAAAGTGACTGGAAGTCACATTAACCCAGTTTCCTGTCTAATAATTTATCATTACTTTTTTTAGTTATATGATTAGCTGATAACAGCATCAAGTTTAGCATCAAGAAAAAAACAGTAAAAGATTAATCTTTTACATTGTCTTTTATAATCACAAAGAGAGTTTACCTTTCCCTAGTCATTTTTTAATCATAACCCATGTGTCTAAAACACGAAGAAAAACTATATCTGTAATCGGTATTAACTTCAGAATTCTCACTTTGGCTCCTGGAAAGCTATAATAATAGACTAGAAAAAGAAATGGGAGAATGACATCAAAATTGCTATAGGGGACACACATAATACATAATCACTCCATAAGCATCTACAAATTATGTGTAATAAAAGAAATGGAAATTGGTGTTTTAAAACATCTGGTACCTGAGCAAGAGCGAGACCCCATTTCTACAAAAAATAGAAAAATTATTAATAGCTGGGCATGGTGGCACAGGCCTATAGTCCCAGCTACTGAGGAGGCTGTGTCAGGAGGACCGCTTGAGCCTAGGAGTTTGAGGTTGCAGTGAGCTATGATGACAGCACTGCACTCTAGCCCGGGCAACAGAGCGAGTCTTTGTCTCAAAAAAAAAAAAGCCAATACAACAAAAAAAAATTGACTGGCAAAGAAAAGTCAATGCATATTAACCCCCTCTTCCTAGAAGGGAAGCTACCCTTAATATACTTTCCCTCTTATCAACTTTTTTTTTTTTTGAGACAGAGTCTCACTCTTTTGCCTCCCTCTTATCAACTTTTTATTTCTTCTCAATTTCACCAGATTTATCATTGGTGGCCTCTGTACGCAGTCTTGAGAAACTATTCACTTTATTCTCTCCTGTGGAGGAGGGAGAATGACTGACCGAAACAATTTTACTTTTCACTGAGTAATCATTTGTCCTGGGTATTTTCCAGGGGCTGTTTGGGAACAATCTCATTTTGCTCATATGCAGATAGGAGGCAGGAGAAACATTTGTAAACTTATATTTGATTATGCAAACATCCCAAGGAGGGTTTTGTAAACAAATAAAAAATTGGAAAGCAGGGTCTCGCTAAGCCTCAAAAATGCTACTGTTTGGTAATTCAGAAGCTTGGCCAATGTCTGTGTTGATCAAAGCTAGAGAAATTAATAAGGGTAAGGTAATAAAATGGAAACTGCCATGGTACTTATTGGCCGTCATCACTGATGACACTCCAGTCTCTAATTAACGTCGTCACTACCTGTCTTCTTTATTATCAACATGACATTAACTGAGGCATCAGAAACAAAGTAATTAAAGAGACATTTTGGCACAGAACGCTGTTTGGTCTTTGACTGAGGAGTATTTGTCAGTCCTTGGCCTATCCTGCCTAAAGATGCCTGATGTTTTTTCCTAAGCTACTCATTGATTTAAAGATGGGATTGACTACCCCAATGATTTTGAAGTTATCATGGGTTTTATGTACTGCCTTGGTTGTTCACAAGAGTATTTCTTTTTATTTTTTATTTTTTTTTATTTATTTTTTTTTTTGAGACAGAGTCTCAGTCTGTTTTCTGGGCTAGAGTGCTGTGGTGTCAGCCTAGCTCACAGCAACCTCAAACTCCCGAGCTCAAGCGATCCTCCTGCCTCAGCCTCCCGAGTAGCTGGGACTACAGGCCTGCACCATGCCCAGCTAATTTTTTCTATATATTTTTTTAGTTTTCCAGCTAATTTCTTTCTCTTTTTAGTAGAGATGGGGGTCTCGCTCTTGCTCAGGCTGGTCTCGAACTCCTGAGCACAAATGATCCTCCCTCCTCGGTCTCCCAGAGTGCTAGGATCACGGGTGTGATACAAGAGTATTTTTAAGTGGACATTCCTTGCCTTGCTTTAAAGCTCATCTCTGACCCCCTCAATAATCCTCATCCTCTCTCCCTAGGTTTTCCCACTTACCCTAGTCCAGTCCTGCACAAGCCACCCATCTCATCATCATTCTCACTTCCTTCTCTGCTGGCTGTATTATGTCTGGAAAACCCTTTCGCTCCATGCAAACCAGAAAGCATTTTCCTCTCTTCCCAGAGGTCCCGGGACATCACATTATATCCTAAAGACACCCCACAACAAGAAGGACCAACCACCAACATATGAACTTCTGCCTGCTGTCACTGACATGTTGCCTTAAAAGATCCTGCTGAAGAGGTTAAACCAGTGGCTCCCATTTCCAATTTACTGTGTTCTTCAAAGCAGGGCTTCTCAAATGTTAATGTGCACATGAATCATCTAGGAATTTCATTAAAGTTCAGGTCCTGATTCAGTTCGTCTGGGTTAGGGCTTCAGAGTCTACATTTCTAACAAGGTCCCAGGTGATGCTGATGCTGCTGGTCCCTGGACCACACTTTGAGTAGCAAGAATGTGGAGAGAAACTCCAGAGTATCCTTCTGGGAGTACACATGATTTATAAGTGATTATTTTCATAAATTGAATAATTGATTTGTGACATGTTATCAAAACACAGTATCATCAGTGCAGTGGAATAAAAAGTCCAGCCATGCTTCCCTTGCCAAAGAGTTTTCTTTTAAGTACAGCAAACAGAAATGGCAGAGAGAATGGTCTAGAATTTGCCTATTGCTGGGGAGGAAAAAAACTTTTTCCCCTACCCTCTTAGGTTCAATGATTGGGGCCCTTCAAAATAAAGTGACAAAAGATTGACAGGAGAAAAATGTTTATTCCACATGTATATGGGGGTCGCACAGACATGAAGTGAAAATCCAAAAATGGTGGTTAGACCCAGAGGCTTATATACTGTTTTAACAAAGGATGATAAATTTGCAGAAAGGTGACAAGACAAAGGAAAAATATTTTGAGCCCCTGGGGTAAATATATAGGGGAAACTAATGGAAGACAAGGGTTATTTTGGTAAACTTTTTTATGCAGATTTCTCTTAGTGCCATCTCTGGGCTAATAAGAGCCTAGAGTCCTCTCTGGTGATTAAGAGTTGTTCTGTCCTTCCTGGTACAGCACAAGTAAGAGGGACAACCTCAATTTCACAAAGGGAAATTTATGTCCTGCTTTTGGGCAAATAGGGGAAAGGCAGAGAACTTTTTCTGCATCTGCTGTTTCTCAGTTGCCTTCAGCTTAAAGTAATCCTTGTAGCAAAGTGGCATATTTGAGAGTGGCATATTTTGATCCCCTTCACTACCCAAAGTGGATCAGCAACATCAGCAACATCTGGGAGCTTCTTAGAAATGCAGAATTTCAGACCTCACCCCAGACCTACAGAGTCAGATCATGCATTTTAACAAGACTCTCAGGTGGCGTTGTGCACATTAGCTTGAGGTGCACTGCTACAGAATATCCCTTGCTTTACCAAAGTGGTTAGTGGAACCAAAATATGCATGCAGAGCTCAATGGGGGAGATCATAAAGCCCTAGACTAGCCTAGACTAGTATGTATTGATTTGACTAGTCCTTAAAGTGTGGTAGCATAACCCAACTAAGTCCAAACTGGGATCCAGGGTCAGCTTTGGCCCAGTGGTGGGTTTATTTCTCCAGGATCTATTTATACCAGTTGTCAAATGGTCAGGCAAGGGGAGGGATGAAAGCGGAAGACGGTGGTATTTTGTTCACAAGCATCTGTAGACCCCAGGGAGGAGACAACAGGCCTGGAAGGCAATAAGGAAGAGGGCACAGCATGGCTTCTGCCCCTGAGTATCCAATCCCAGAACAGCAGGGTTAAGTGCCCTTGCAGCACAGGGTTAAGGAGCTGCTGAAGCAGCTGTTTCAAAAGCCTATGCGAAGCTCTGGGGCCCAGGTGATGAGGCACAACGGAATGAGAGAAGGACCAGCCACCCACCTTCCCCAGCTCAGGCCCCCGGACCCTCGGCAGCCTCAGCAGAGAAAGGGAGGGGACTGGAGGGATTTAATGACTGATGGAAGAACAAAAGCCATAGTGTACCTGAGCACAGGTGACATCCTGTCCTGGGGACTCTGAGGATGCTGGCAGAGGGCCTGCATGAGCAGGTGGGGCCACTGGGACCCAGCCAGTTGGGCATTAATATCAACGTGGCCTCATTTGCTCCCAGGGCAGGTGAGGCCTTGGACTTCCCAGCCACCATAACAACAACCTTTCTCTCCAACTGCTTTTCCTCCAGGTGAACACTTCTCCCACTAGCCAATCATTTCATCACATTTACCCTTTGGGCTCCTCTTTTCTTCCATAAATTCTGAAGCGGCTTGGCCCTCTCCCCTTTTCTAACAGGATTCCCTTCACCTGCAGTTTTTTCTGCCGACGTATGAGGAGACTCTTCAGATGCTGCCCACCCCATCCCCTGCACTGTCCTGCTCTGAGACATCCGACACTGGTTTGATTTGACCTGAGCTTTCCCGGGGGACAGCTTATCTTTCATTCTCACCCCTGGGTTTAATGTTTCCTCTCAGCTCTCCCAACTCACCCGTGATTTCGTCCCTGGGGCTTCACCACTCACTCAGTAAAATTCCAAGAAGGCATGGCTCCCAGGCTGGGCGGTTGTTTCCTACGACCTGGATTTTAATCCCAATTGTTTGTTGCAGCAAGGAGATTCACAGGAACCTTCATTTGGGCTGAGTTTTGCTTTTCTCGGTGCTGTACAGGGAGGCTCCTTGGATGTGTTCATTTGGAAGGGGAGCACTAAAGTACCACAGGACAACTTTAGCTTCAGCTGACTGATGCTTGCAAGACTCATAGTTTCCTTTTCCTGTCCAATTATCGCACCCAAGGGCCTTCACCAGCCCAGGTATCTCCACTGGTCTGTGTCATAGCACACTTTAAAACACACCACATTCCATTCCTATTGATGAGACAGCAGAAATCATTCTAAAAGCAAACTCTTCCATCTCATTTTTTCTGGAGACTAGGCACATCTTTCTCATTTCCACATCCACATGCTTTGGTGTGGATGGATCTTAGATAGATGTGGAGACACTTGGAATATCTGAACCATCTGTTAGTGCCTGGACCTGAGGACTCTCGCCCCTCACTTATCGGATGTATATCTGAGGCAGAAACTTCCACTATCTGTTCTTGCACATGACAGAGGAGGCCAAAAGCCTGAAGATTCTTTAAAGTGGTATTTAAATAATTTTGACTTTTTGATACGACTACTTCCATGTCCAACATATGATTAAAGAGCAAGCAAGTAAAGTAATTTGGATAAATGTTCCAAAAAATACATAGCTTTCATTCATCTTCAGGAGAGATGATTCATTTGGGAAACTCTGGGGCTGTTTATGTAAAATAACAATAAGAGAATATCACGAATAATAATCTAATGCCAATAAATAATACAACTTAAATGAAATGGTGGATTCCATGAGAGACGTATAATACCAAAGTTCACTCAAGAAGAAATAAATAACCTAAATAGCTCCCCTGTGCTGTTTATATGAGGTTTAGGTCCACTAGACCGAGGAAGAACTTTCCATAAATATTCAAGAAAGGATCATTTACATGATCGATTTGATTTGCTGGTAAAAATTTTCACAAAATGCTTATGCTGAAATACTCATTCTTTGTAAACAAAAGCATTACCACGGATCCAATTTAAGGAAGACATGCAGGTTGGGTGCAAAAGCTGTGTGGGAGCAAATCTTTGCATGTTAGAACTGCAAGGACAGTAGCTCAGCATCCGCAACTGTCAGATACAACTGTAGACCAGAGAAGTTAAGCAATTATCCCAAGGCCAGTTAGCTAGTTAGTAAGAACTGAAACAGTCCTTCCAGAGACCCTAAATTTTTTTTGAACAATGACTTGGACAGGTTTGGGGGTGTCATTTGTAACCATGAAATAAAGTAAAGCTCCAGGGGTCACCAAGAGGAAATGGAGCAAGACGCAGACGCATCACTAAGCATCCACACCTAAGCAAGGCAGCCTCAGTTTGGCTCTGCCCTAGTTGTTAAGCCAGCTAACAACCTGACTGGGCAAAATGAAGTCACACAGTGTTCCTGCAGCTGGCAATAAACAGGTGAGGTTTTCCCTGATATCCCTGTAGACAGGAAGATCTAAAAAAACAACTCCCCTTAGTGTTTAAGATTCCAAATGAAGAAGAGTGATGTTGGGGCAAAGCAGATTAAGGTGCAAACTTTTCTTCCTTTTGGGAATTCAGAGTGGGTTTGGTTTTTCTCTAGTTTAAAAATAGGGAAGGCACAGTGCCAACACCCTGATGAAGATAGGCATCCAACTAGCACCACAAAGCTCCAGCAGCAGCCCCAGTACCTACCCTGAGTACCACCCAAGAGGAATGAACAACCCATCTCTGCTGGCAGAGCACCTAGCAGTCCTCACTGCCATGGGAGCCTGCACGGCCACCATCGGCCTGTCCTCCCAGGATGGCTGTAAAGACTGTAATGAGATGACAGGTATAATGTCACCTGCATATGGTAAGCACTCAGTATGCGGTGGTTGCATCGGATTGTCAACACTGCCACCAAGGCAGGGCTGCTCCTCGGCTGAGAAGTCAACCAAAGTGGGCAGAAACTGACACGGCTCCCTCAAGCAGCCCAACTGCCGCATCTAAGCCTTTTGAGAGCATCAGATACAAATATTTTAACAAAGACTGGTGCCTTCAGAGCCTGGATATGGCTAAATCTTGGCAGCTTCTAGCTTCTCCAGGAGTTGTGGCTAAGCTTCTTCAGGATCTCTTGAAATACTGTCTCTTGGCGTTTGCCAAATACATATAATTTGTTGAGATGGAGTCAACTAAATAAATGGACCTTGTTTGGCAAGATTCTAAACATAGAGACCTAGAGCCAGGCATGTGGTAGGCTGGCAATGAACAGGTGTTGCATGAAAGAACCCAAAACTCCATAGTAGTGTTAATGAAAACAGATTATCAGATGAGTCACTGGAATGTGCTGGGTGATCAAATCAACCATGTACTCAGGATTTTTCATCTGTTTCTTTTCCCCTAAATGTATCTAAAGCTGCACGATCACCAACATTCTACAGAGCCAGGACTCTGTTGTGGAAGCTGTTTGTACCCACCCAGATCCCTTTACAGGGCAGCTGCCCTCATCCACCACCTCCTGTGTGTGTTGGCAAAGGCCCATCAGTACTAGTTCTCCAAAGAGTTACTTCTGCTGACTGGAGCCACTTCACCCAGGAGGTTACACACCCCACTCTGCCTTCACAAGGGCAGCCCATAATCAATGACTGACCGAGAGGAGCGTGGGGAGGGGCAAAAAAGACCAGCCCCTTACTCCACGGCGGGACATCTCCATGGTCCTCTGCACACTCCAGAGCTTCCCATGAGCTCAGGCTGAGATGCAACACCAGCTGAGACCCCATCCTTGCTTGGCTCCATCCCTGCCCCCGAGGCCTCCGCTTCTCCTGAGAGCCCTTCCCCGGTAATCACATGCACAAGAATCCGCATCTCAGGTTCTGCTTCTAGGGAACCTAGACCCACACTGCTGCCCAGAATTATGAAAGGTCTTTAAATTTTGCAATAAGAATAAGCGATGACTATTGTGGCATTGTTAGAATTCATAAGTGGAAGGCGTTCCTTCCCTCCTCTTTCATTAAAAACAAAAGGCAAAAAATTACCCCAGGTGCCTGGAGTGTCTTCAGACTATTTCTCTCACACACATCCTTCCTGACTTTGTTCGGGTCTGCAATAGATTTAATATCATTTCTCCAGGAAGCCTTCTCCAAGGACTCTCGAATTGCTCCATCCCACTCCCTCACCAGTCTGGCTTCTTTCTTCATAGCACTTATCACTGCTCATGCTACAATATTCACTTGATGCTTTAACCTCTGTTTTCCCAGCCCGCTAGAATACTGTACTGTCTAATACCTTAGCCACTAGATACATGTGGCTATTGTCAATTTAAATTAATCAAAATTACTGTGCCTGCCACAGTGGCACGTAGTAGATAATAAATAAATATGACTCAACTGATAGTCTGTTTTCATTAACACTACTATGGATTTATTGGGCTCTTTCATGCAACACATGTTCATTGCCAGCCTACCACATGCCTGGCTCTATGTCTCTGTGTTTGGAATCTTGCCAAACAAAGTCCATTTATTTAGCAAACTTCATCCCAGCAAATTATATATGTTTGACAAATGCCAAGACACAGCTTTGCAAGAGATCCCAAAGAAACAAATAGTTCATGATAATCATCAGTGATTTCTCTGGTATCTAATTTTGTAGCTTTTATACTAAAAATTGATATTGTCAAGGGTAGGAAAAGAACTGTAAGAACAAATATTCTTAAAAAGCTATGAAAGGATATGACTATTACTGGCTGAATTTTTAGCGGATGGTAGTTAATTGTAGGTTAAAAAAACACAATGCCAACCTCCAGATGGAGACAGCCAGCTAACCAGAAACTGCTGAGAGTTTCTGACAGTTATTCAAGGCAGCATAGAAAATATAAAACTTTCCTTTTTTTCCCCTGAGATGGGCAGATATTTAAAGCCCCACTCCCTCCTTCCAACAGAATAAAAATCTAACATGTATGACTTTTTTTTGATTGTTAACATGCCCACTTAAGACTATTTAAAAGCCCACACGCATGTCTGTGGCCATCAGAACATGCTGGGGGCAAGATAAAGAAATACCAGTCTGTCTCCTTACCCACCCCTCTGCACCTCAATACCAGCACTCCACTTTCCTTTCTAAGGAAACAGCTGAACAAAGACATTCACTTTGCACTCGTGATGAAGAAAGCTCAAGTAAGGAAACATAAAGAGAACCAGGCAGCCACTGCTGTCTTTGCTTTGTAATGTAGACAAAGCAACTAGAAAAAAGAAAATATAACAAATGTTCCTGAGAACATGGGAACTCCAGGGGTCTTCAGCTGGTTCTCAGATTTTTTTGTGCCCCACTTCTCCTTAATGTGAGTACAAACTCCTGTTTTCCTTTCATGCTACAGAACATCTGGAAAAATACCATCTTCAAAGCCATTAAAACATCCTCATTTATGCAGTCCTTGTAGAAAATGATCGATTCCTTTGAATTCTAAGTTAATATTAATGGCATTAAAGAGAAAGCACTAAGAGGTTCCAATAGCCAATGCATAGCATACTTACACCCATGTCCCTAGGAGCTTCCTCATAAATCAGATTACTGGGGAGGTGTGCAACCCTTGGCCATGAGTTGACCCCAAGTTCCTAAAAGAAAAAGGAGCTTCAACCTAGTGGACTTGGTTTCTTTCTGTTTTCTTTTTTCTTTTTAAATGAATAAGTCCACCAATTTGGGTTTTCTTAACTGGAACACAAGGTGAGACCCTGATTAGGGATGTGGTGTCCTTTTATTTTATGTTAACCAGTCTGGCCTGCCAGCCCTGTCCTTAACATCACTGAAGAGGTGGTGTCAGGGTTGGGGTTTTGAAAGAGAAATGTTGTCCTGGTTCTTTGGCTCCTTGCTCAGAAAAATCACAAGCAGGGTAGTGCGATTGAGTAAACACAGACAGGAAGCAATTCCACACAAATAGTTTTCATTGTAGAAAAGAAGGAAGAAAGGAGAAAGCTACACGATTGTAGAAAAGAAGGAAGCTACACAAAGTGAAAATACATTCCAGAGAGAGGAACGGGTCAGTCTCCACTAGTGGAGAAAGACACTGAGGAGGACTCCCAGGTGATTTCCTTTTATTGGCCTGGTGTGGGGGAGGGCTTATGGGAGGTGTGGGATGTTACCAGATGATTGATACACAGGATTGTCAGGTGCTCTTTGTTTTCCTGCAGTCCCTTCCCCTGATTGGTCCCTAGCTTCTCCCACCCCTAGGAACCGCCCTCCTGGCCTGTATCTGCCACCCGCAGATTTGATCCATGCCTAACAGTGGTGTCCACTGATATCATTTTTTATTATCCAGACTCTAAATACAAACACGTTATCACTGACAAGTGCCAATCATTCAGAAGACATTGATTTTGAGCTACTGATATCTAGCACCAATTAAGGACACTTACAGGTACCCTGCTCTGAACTGCCTTGCATGAGGAGTGACACAAGGCACTTCAACACACAGTCCAGGCAAGTTTTAGATGCATGAGATATTATGTCTCAAAGAGAAAACATACAGTGAACCCAAGCTGTTTGCTCTCATGGCACCTGTAACTCTGTACTTGCTGGGGGGGGCGGTGAGATCCTCTGATTCCTACCAATGCCCAACTCCTTTGTGTCCCTTTTCTCTCTGTCCTTCCCTCCCTCCATGAACTTATTTCAATTCTAGGACATGTCTATTTGTTTTTGTTTATTCCGAGCCACCCGGAAAGGCAGTTAGAGCACAGGAACACTCATGAAATAGTCTGATATGTTTTTACTTCGGAATGTAATTAGACAGTGGTCAGCCATAAAGCAAAAAAAAATTTTAATAATGTGTATTTTTATTAATTATATGTGAATTTTCTACAAATACAGGGAAGCTTATATACATACATGTAAGCTTTCCATATGTTGGAAAATACTATGAAAAAAGTAATGACATTTATAATGTCAACATATAGAAAACTATTAGGCTGAAATTAAAAAAAAAAAAAGAATCCAGCTCTTGGAAAGCAAAAAAAAAAAAATAATAAAACTATTAGGAATAATTTCAACAAAAAGTGTGTATGAGCAACATAAGGAGAACTACAAAACTGTGAGAGAAATTGGAAAAGCCATTTAAATGACTGTCCATTCCAGAACGTGAAATACTAAAAAGGTAAACATCAGTGCTTCCCAATTGTAATTTCTAGGTTTGATGCAATTTAAGCACTGCCGCAATTTTTGAGGGAGGACAGGAAAGAGATGAGTAATGACGATAGTAAAATATGTTACAGAGCTGCAATTACAATGTCTTGATACTTACACAAGAATTTAAGGAAAAAGAAAACTATGTCCCAAAATAGATACTACTTCATATGAGAACTTAATGTATACTGAAAGATGACTACAAACCACTCAGGAAGGTAAGAATAATTTTTATTCAATATTGAAAGAATTGGTTAATAATTTAGAAATAATATTAATTTAGATTATTATTTCATAAGTGACATTGAAATAAACTCCCAGATATATTAAGAACCAGAGAAAAACATAAATTTTGCTTTATTATAAATCATACCTCTGAAGAGAGGAGGAGTTTGGAAATGAGAAGCATTAGAGGAGATCATGGATAAAAGATACCAAGAGTTCTTACAGATCACACAGGATGGAGAAATGGAGGAGGGGCTGGCTTAAGTGGTAGCACCCCAAAAGGACAATGTGTGACAGGTAGGTAGGTGCCTCAACTGATAAATGCCACAAAGCTCAAGGGCTACGACAATAAGCATTGCTTGCTCATATGAATTCCAGCATGGACCGAACAGCCTTCCTCCATCTCAGATCCTCCATCTGAAACATGTAGCCTCCGAGATTGCCGCAGCAGCAGAAGAGAAAGACAACAGCAGTGCCCTGGCTCTTAACTGCCTTGCATAAGAAGTAACACACAGCACTTCCACCAACAGTCCCATGGCCAGAGCTGGTCATATGACCCCAACCAACCCAAAAAGGTCTTAAGTTGGACTCTCCCAAAAGCAGAGCTTGGCACAAGGATTTGAGTTGATCTGGGAGGTGATCCCAGGAAGCATTGGAAGAGAGGGAAGAAAGGAGGCAGGGCAGAGGCAACAATGAGCAGGTTACTGCTGCGGACAGCCTGGGCTCAGTTCTTCTGGGAACCTCTGGGGAGAGTGGGTAGACCATGCCTCAAAGCTGTCCCACCATAGGGACAAGGAAACTGTGATAGTCACCCACCCAAGCCCCTCCATTAGTGGTGAGGGCTGCTCCCAGAGGCATTAACTGCCCAGCACTTTTGGCCTGCACCAAATATGGACCAACCATATCCCTGCAACCAGAGAAAGCCCTCCAACAGGGTTGCAGCGGATTGCAGTGGGAACCACCTGAATAGGAAAGGTGCTCCCGCACCGTGGGCAGTGACTGGTAGCATGTGCTAAAGAAGGGGGCACATGGATATCTGAGGAGACCTTCTGTCTCTGCCACGCACGTAGAGACCCAAACTCCAAGGGACTTTGGTTGCAGCCATCTGAAACCAAAACAACATCTGAACTAAAATAAATAACCAGCCTTGTCTAGCCCATTCCTGTAAGAGACACTCCTAAAATCACAGCTGTCATTGCTAGGAGATCTTTTCCTCCAATGAATCCTGAGGCCCAGAGATGCTTCCTGTAGGGTGCCCTGGACTAGCTGGTGGGTGAGGAGACTGCTGTTAGGGGCAATGCCCCACTAGTTTGGGGGATTCCAAGACGAAAAGACATCCTCAAATAGCATGTGGTGTCTGGGGGTGACAAGTACACACTGGCTCACAGAATCTATAGCATAAATTCCAAAGAGATGCAGAGAAGGGGAGGCTACAGGTCGCCCTGGAGGGCCTCGGGGGCTCTGCTGTATAAATGACACCTGAGACCAAGAGAGAGGAGAAGTTTGTCATGAGTGGGGACAGGAGAGTAAAAGCCACTTTTAGCAGCTTGTTCCTGTTGCTTCCATCAGTTAGGTTCCATCATAATTAGGTTAATTATTCATACAAAGAGCAAACACCAAGTTACATTTTAAAATACTGAATGCCGAAAATTTAATTAACACAAGATTTCACTCTAGAAACCACAGGGATTCATTTTCAGTTTGTGAAATTTTTATTTGTTTTGCTATTTGTGTGGCTTCATATTCCCTGCTCTCCACTTCCCCAAAGTGCAGAGTTTCCATATTCCTTGTTATATAATTACCCAGAGATCATTTAACCTGCACCATGTTGCTCGCTCCTCAGAGAATTTGGAGCATCTCTGTCCAAAAAAACAGAGTGGAAAGTTGATTGTTTGTCCTCTTTAAAACCGAAGGCAGGTAACTAATCTCCCTTATACGGTACAATAGCTTCTATCTCAGAACCATCCACAATCTTCTCAGTGCTCTTCACTTTCTTTGAACATCTAGAAAGCAAAAAAGGGCGTGCTTAATCAGGCAAAATTTGCCAGAACCTGCTCCAACAGGACAGAAGCAGCAAGCACAATGGAAAGGCTAATAAAGCCACTCAAATCATCCTAATGAGCACTAATTAAATGTCCCACAGAAAAAAAAATACACACTGCAAGATACAGCAGTTTCTCAGAAACTGGTTCAGGAAAGTTCGTGTCAGTTAGAAAAGATGGGATGATGAATGTGGCTGAACACAGCTCTGGTCTTGGGCTCTCCTGTTCTTGTCGTGGACACCAGTAGGCCTCGTCCTGGTCAGTGACGCCACCACCCACCTCGACCCTCTTCCCTCCCATGACCCTCCACACCCACTCAGGCTCCATGGAATCCAGCTCCTACGGATTTCTCAAATCTCTGCTTCCTCCTCTCCACTCCCTTAACTGCTATCTGAGAACCCGCCTTATCACATCTTACCTCAGCCACCTGCAAACGCCCCGGGGCCGCTGCCTCCCCCACACGCCCTGGACACAGTGGTGTCTCAGGCTGTGAAGCTCATCTCTCTCCCGCTCACTAAGCTCTCCGGTAGTTTTCCACCTGCTTCCAATTGATCCTCACATATATTATAGGGTGTCCATCGGTTCTCCAAAATTGTTTTTTTAACTTTCTGCTTTCATTTTCATGATAACCTTTTTAAAAAAAAAAATCAATAGAAGCAGATTCTGAGTCATCTGCATGACCATGACCACGTTATAACCAAGTGCTGCCACATAATTTCACCATCTAGATTCTCCCATTTATAATGTACTTGGTGCTATGGTCTGAAAATTCATGACCCCCAATATTCATGTGTTGAAACTAAATCCTCATTGTGGTGTGTATTAAAGGGCGGGGCCTTTGGGAAGGTGATTAAGTCATGAGGGCAGATCCCTCGTGAATGAATTAGTGCCTTATAAAGGGCTGGAGAGAACCAGCTTAGGCTCTTTTGGGCCTTCTGTCCCTTTCACTATGTGAGGACAGAAGGTTTTCCCCTCTGGAGGACACAGCAACAAGGCACCATCTTGGAAGCAGACAGCAGGCTTTCAACAGACACCGAACCTGCTGATGCCTTAATCTTGGCCTCAGCGCCACCAGAACTGTGGGAAATTCTGCTCTTTACACAATACCCAGTCTCAAGCATTTTGTTATAGCAGCACAAACAGACTGAGACAGTTGGCACCAAGAAATATTATT
This sequence comes from Avahi laniger, assembly GCA_963575035.1. Classification (NCBI taxonomy): domain Eukaryota; kingdom Metazoa; phylum Chordata; class Mammalia; order Primates; family Indriidae; genus Avahi; species Avahi laniger. Next base: position 44,405 of record CAUYSK010021474.1, read on the forward strand.
TTAATTATCACAGACTAATGAGAAAATACAGACTTAATGTACAGAAAGGACACTGATGAGAGAACTGAGCCATCATACAGCCCACATAGCAAGGCACATAGCACATCAAATTCATAAAAACCTGAACAACGGTTTTTATAACCAGAAACAGTGATTTAGTTTTAGCAAAAATAGCTTCATCCATCACATTTAATTCATGAAGTTAATCCAAATGTGTTTGATTTGTAGCTGTGTTGATATTTTATTTATGTATGTGTTTTGGTTTTGTGGTCTTGTGAGAACTCTAAATATAGAGTTTAGACCTATTTAATACTAATACATATTTGAATTGCATTATAATAAATTTAACACTAGGAATCTATAAGATTTTTTTTTTCCTTTAAAGGAATTCACATATTACTCCTATTTGAGAAACTCTGGCGGCCGAATGAGGGTTAAGCTCCACGAGGAGGCACATGTGGGAGAGAGAATGATGTTCTCTGAACTTTTCATCCATCCCCCCATTTCCCAGCCCCCTCACAATTAGTTCTGGCCAATGAGCTGTGGGCATGAGTGACATGCGTTCATTCCAGAGGAGGCAGAGAGTAACTCCCATGATCTCTTCCTGTGCTGGTGCCTACATAGGCCACATTTTCCAATGGTGAGGCTGCAAGGTGGGCAAAGCTTTGTCAGACTTGGCCCTCAACTGAGGGACACACAGTGTGTGTGACAAATAACCTTTCTTGGGTTAAGCTACTAAGATGATGAAGTTGACTTGTTACTGCAGCACAGTTTAGTAAACAATCCTGACCCATACAGCTTCATGAACCAAACCTGCCCCTGACCAAGCCCTTCCCATCACACTCCGTGCTCCAAACAGCTCTTAGTTCAATGACCTGAATACACTGAGCTGTTTGATGGCACCCTACCAGTGCACTTGCTGTTCCTTAGTCCTAGAATGCCATTCCCTACACTCTTCTGCCCTCCTCCCCACTCCAGCCACTGTGATTCATCCTTCGAACCCCAGTTCAGATATAATTACCACCAGGAAGCTTTCCTCCCTTTCCTAACTCTCTCACCTCTCTCTCCATTACCCATAAACTCCAAAGAACACTTGTCTAACCATGTCATAATCACACGTTTGTATGTCTCACCCCAGCACACCTCCATTCTGCCCCATCACTGTGGCGGGGCAGTGGCCAACACATGGCTTCTCTACATCCTCAGGGCCAGCGTGCAGGAGCAGGCAGCACTGGGCCATTTAGTCAGGAAGAACTTCCTTCAGGGGGCTGGTCCTCAGTATTTGAAAGAAGCCAGGTGAGAACCGTTACGCCCTAGGGGAAACATCCTCCTCAACAGCAGCAGTTCCCAGCAGTCTCTGCCCCAGGAGGCCTGAACTGTCCCCTATTCTCTCCCCAAACATGGTGTTCTTTGGCCCCACAAAGGACTGTGGCCTTTGTGGCCACAAAGGATTCAGACTTTACCTGGGAAGGAGTGGCCTAGGGCCTTGTACTCAAAATGTGGTCCCCAAACAAGCAACATCTATAAGAACTTAGGGGCCAGTGAGAAAAGCAGAATCTCAGGCCTCACCCCAGACCTCTCGAATTGGAATCTGGAATCTGTATTTTAATAAGATCCTGAGATAATTCATATGCCCAGTAATATTTGAAAAGCACTGGCCCAACAAAGCCAAACAGAATCTCTTCTGCTTATAAAAGGTCACTTTAACAACAATACTTTCCTTTTATAATGATATCTGGTAAGTGCTTTACATCACTAAATCCTCAGAACAATTTGAACATGCCCATTTTACCAATGAGGGAACTGAGCCTCAGAGTGGTGGGGCACTTTGCTCAGGATCACATGAGGATCACTCAGAATCACTTCGAAGTGTCCGAGTCAGAATTTGAAGGCAGTGCTAATGGACTCAAAAGCCCTCACCCCCATAACCACATACTATATGGCATCCTGCCATTTATTTGCAAAGTTGTGTGAACATTTAGCTTTCAAGACCTGGACCAAGACCTCCCTGTCCCTTCATGCAGTCACTGAACTGATGCTCACCTCTATTCTATCACTTACTATCCACACCATGATACCTCTACATACACCACTGTCCCCAAGAGATTGCCAGTCGTCCCTGGGTAAAGATTATATGGGTTTGCTCAATAATCGTTTGATGAGTCAATGATAATATGTTCCCTTTGATCATCAAAGAACACTCTGTGGTCAGCTGGACAATTGTTATTAAGTAAAAAAAAGGTGAACACTCAGGTTCCTAGAAAAGGTCAGTGACTTGTCCCAGGTCACCAGGAGTCCTACGACCTCTGGGAATGGAACCCAACTCCCCCCACTCCCAGACTCCCAGTACAGATTTCTTCCCACTCTTCCTGGATTTCCCTCTTCTGACCTACATTACCAAGCAGTTAGCAAAACATCCTTTTCAAAGAACTCCCCACATACATGCATCTTCAACAGGGGCTCTGCTTTACCACCAGATGGGCCAAATTTAGACATTGTCAGGAAGCCACCAAAGGAAACGGTGAGGAAATTCAGGATGTCAGATACATTAGGTCCCCTGGGCCCTAGCGGTGAAAACCTCTTTAAGCAAGAGCCTCCAACTAAAGCAGCCCAATCACACCCCTACACAATGACCCCACTGTCAAGATAAGTGCCCCCTGGGAGCTCCCAGAAGGCCAGGCTGGTGAAGACCAGCCCACCCTCCCTGACCAGGCATCACAACCTTCCAGCAGTCTGTGGGATTATGGTTCCACTGGCCAAGACAGCCCTTTTCCTTTATTGGCTTTAGAAAGAAGCTAAGACATTTAACCAGCTCATCCAGAGGAAAGCAAAACATCTGCCTGAAATATCCAAATATTTAGAAAATTTCTCTTGAACTGGAGAAAAAAGGGATGAGAGAAGCCAAGATTTGGGGACATCCGAGCAACTCTCTGTTTTGTTTTTGCTTTTCTGAGCCCCATACCACTATGATGTTGAGCATTGTGTTCACGGCCTAAGGTGCACTGATGAGGAGCTGCTAGGCACCGAACCCCTGCTTGCCGATCCTGTGCACAGGAATCCACCTGCCCAGAAAGGGGCATCTTTTGTGAATTCATACAAAGGCACCCTACAGGCTGGCACAGGCTACTCATTGTTGAGAATATACTCAGATATCATATTCAGATACTAGGGGAAGAAAAAAACATCAAGAGTGAGAAGGGTCCATGTTCTTGTTTGGGTTTCTTAGAATCAGATCCTGAGATAAGAATTCCTATGAAAGAGTATTAGGAGGTATTCCTAGGAAAAACTGGTAGGCGAGTGAAGAAATGAGACAAGAAAGAGAAGTGAGACAGGAAAGAGAAGCAAGACAAGCAAGGGAAGCAGGCCAAACAAACACCCACAGAGGTCAGTCTGACACATCTCCACAGTGGATCTCCAGAGACAAAGGATGTCACGCCTCAGAGTGTCCCAAGCAAAGGCAAAGGAGCTGAACTATTTATACTCCAGCACCCACCAGTCACTGGTTAGGGGCTACCCCTCCTCCACTACCCACCCTACCACTAGACCCATCCCCTCCAGGGAGATGTAAATTCCTAGGCACTCCTTGTTCTCATTTCCTGCAAACAAAGCAAGCTCCTGCAACCCAAGGGTCATCATCCAACGAAGAGATGGAGGGGCTGGCCATTGGGGGTGAAGGCACCCAGGGTACCAATATGCACAAAGATAGCAAAACTCATCACAAAAGAATATGGCTCAAAAATATTTCAAATCTAAACGAAATGAGTTATGGAGCATCTTTAAAAAATCACTTTCTGCCCCACTCTGTTCTGTCTTTCTCCAGTGAAGCATTCCGTAGCACCACCCAAAGCAATCCAAATATTAAATTGAAATGCTTTTCTAAAGTTGGGCGGTCAGTCGAACCCAACAATCCTTCCTTTTTTACCTTCCAGGGCCCCTGCTTCTTGCTACGTTGTCCTAAGGTTAAGCACAATGCTTGCCTATTGCTCCGGATGCCTCATCCATTGTGATCATTCGCTCTGCAATGGCCCAGCTCATGGCCTCTGTAAACAGTAACACAGACTGACTTCACAGCTCCCAACACGATCATCACAGTGCAGGGCCACCTAATGCCAAGATGTTTACTGACAGCCAGTGATAAAGGTGGGACCCTGCTTCAATTCGACAGCTGTCAAGTAGAGGAAAGGAAATGCAATCAACTAGGGGGGCCCGAGGTGAAGGGATGACTAACTGTCGGGAATGAATAACAACCGAGTTCCCCAACTTCTCCTCACCCCCCACCCCAGCAGGCAGATACTCTGCAAAGGTGTCCCCAGACGCCTCTGCCCAGCACTGATACAGCCTTCTCCCTTCCTAACCACACCTCGCCCCCACAGCCAGACGTGGAAAGGAGTGGAAATGTGGTCCTGTATTTGAAATTAATTGATGGGATATTTCACCAGCTCTGTTTTTTTTCCCCGTTAATTCCCAAATGCTCTGCCTGTATCCTTTTTCTTAATCATCTTTAGTTCTGTGTTTCTTTATCTAGTTCTAAGGAGAGTTGCCTTTCATTTAGATGGGTCAGAGAGCTCTAGAGACCTGGGTTCCAATTCCAGCTCCACCACTATCAAACCATGTGACCTTGGGCAAGGCACAAGCTGGGGTGTGAAGTCAGTTTTCTCATCTGAGAAATGGGAATACTTCCACCTTCTTTGCAGGTCTATGGAGATGATGAAATAAGGTCAACTCTAGGTAAAGTGCCTAGCATGTTGAGATCAGCTCCCTCCCTGGTGCCTTCTCTCTTGTACAGCCTCACACGCCTCAAAAGATGCCCCCAATGCATTTCCCAAAAGGGGCCCTCAGGCTGGCGAGGAAAATAAAATCAGCTCCTGACAGCATTATCCCCCTGGCAAGCGAGTTGCAGGTGGTGTAGACGGGCGCGCGCGCGTACACACACGTACGTACACACACACACACACACACACACACACACACACCACCCTCCGGACACCCCCGCGGGCTCTGGTGCCCCATCCCGCAAGAGCAAGGTCCGGAGTTATGGCGTTGAAGTCCTCCCACCCCCGCCAAGGCGGCGCCCCAGAACAGGTCGGCGCCCGAGCGCAGGGCACTTACCCGGGGCAGGCCGCGCTGGGCAGCCTGGGGCTGGCCGGGCCGGGGGCGGCGGCGGGCGCGGAGCGGGCGCGGCGGCGGGCATGGCGCGGCGGCGGGCTCCGGGCGAGCCTGGAGCAGAGGTGGCAGCTCGAGGACGAGGCTCGACGGCCGAGCGGGCGCGGGAAGGCGGGGCGCGAAGAGCAGCAACCAGCCCGCGCCGGCTCTCCCTCTTCTCTCCCTCCCGCTGCCCGCCCGCCAGCCCCGCGCCGCGCCGCGCCCGGCGACAGCAACCGGGAACGTCTCCGGGGGCGCCGGGCTTAGCAACAGCGCACCAGCCGCAGCCGCTCTCCGCGCCCGCCCCGCAGCCCAGCGAGCCGCGCCTGGCCCTGGAGGCCGGGCGGGGCCGGGCTTTGAACTTGCGCCCACACCCTCTACTTCTCCAGTGAGCGCCTGCAGGCGGCCCCTGGGGAGCCTTCAGCGGCCCCGCCTCTCCCCGCCCCGTGGAGTCTAGCCCTTCCACTCTACTCCTTCCCCGCGCAGTTCCCTGCCATGCGCGCCGTGGAACCTGGCGGGACCGCGTTTTGAACGCGGGCTTCCCCGGTGTTCTGCATGGTTGGCAGCCTGAGGCATCCCCAGAACCCCCAGCAATCCTCGCCCCTCCCTGCAGTGCAGGGGCCGGACTTCCCGCACAGACTAGGTTCCAGAGCCGCCCTACTATAACATCCCTGCTGTCCCCCAGATTCGGGGACTTGCTCACACTCTGGTCCACACCCATGGCCTGAAAGACAGAGGCTGCAAAACATACTTCCAGCCTCATGACTTCCTGGTACCTTCTGAAGGCTGCTCGATGGCCCCTTGCATCGTTATACCTCTCCCCAGCAGTGCACGCCTACTCCTCATACTTGCAGGTCCCTCTCAGGTCTGTAGACGGGGGCCTGGGGGCCCATGTCCTCAGGTACTGGTTCCCAGACCCCTCCTGGGAGAGATGATGAGGGCCCTGGAAAACCATACCCCCTCTCCACACGGCCACTGACGTGATTACGGAGTGGACTTGTTTTTGCCTTGAGTGATCAAGTCACAGAGTAGTCTTGTCTGTTGTTGGTGTTCTGTGGAATTGTTCACACTAGACGGTACACCAAGGCCAAGCTGAGAGTCCCAGGCCAGCTCCCAGATGTAAGGGGCTGTGTTTCTCTTTATCATGCATAACAAGAAGCCTAGAAGAAGAAGCCATGTTTCTTCAGCTGCTCAGGGATGACCTTAGGAACCCAGTCTCTTTCCAGGCCTCTGCATGGCTACCTTCAACATACTGCCTTTTCTCCTCAGACTTGTTACCTCAGGGTCACAAAACAGCTACACCAGCCCCGTGAAGCTACTGTGAGAAAAGAACTCCTGGTTCTAGCTGGTGTGTTGAGCAGATAACTCAAAGGCGTCATCAAGGACCATTTTCAACCATCCGGTTCACCAGCAGTGAACAAAACAGGAAATGCCCTGCCTTCTCCAAGTCTTTCACCTTCTAAAGGGGAGAGACAGATAATAAAATAATCAAGTATGGTGATAAATATGATCATTAAGGACGGTGATAAATATGGAGAAAAACGAAGCAAGGAAAAGGGAATGTGTTGCTATTTTAAGTAGGATGGTCAGGAAAGGTGACATTTGAGCAAAGACCCGAAGGAAGACCCTATTGGAAATCTCTCTTGCAGGTAAGTAACCCTGAGATGCTTAAATACTTTCTTTGTAGAAGCCTTTAACTGCCACCTTTCCTGGCCCTATCATCTATATTTTAGGAGAAAATAAAAGTTAAATAAAATGAGTTTTAGAAAAAGGTTTACCTTTTGTGAAGGAGAAATCAGATGACTTGCGTTTTCTTCCTTGCCAAAGCAGCAGTCTAGCAGTGTTTAATTACTGGTTGGATAATTACCAGTTGTATATTAAGTATATGTACATGTTACACAATCCCAGTGAACACCTTAACTCAGATTATCAGATTACCTCACAACAGTGAGGGACAAACATAAGGCATCTTGTTGAACACTGAGAAATTGCTGCTTGCCTACTCAATACCTATTTTCTTTTTCTGACCTGATAAAAGAACCCCAATTTTTAGCTGAGCATGCTGCAACTTGTAAAGAAGACTATATTTCTTTGTCGCCCTTGCAGCCAGGAATGGCCATGTGAAAAATTTCCGATGAATAAAATATAATCACAAGTATTGTGCAGTACTTGCAGTGGGCTCCTTAAAGATGCAGCTGATAGATGCGCTCCCTTGTCCCTCTCAACCCTTTTCCTTCATCCTGAGATTCAGACATGATGTTGTAGGTCAGGTTATTGATTTCAATTCTTCACTCCATTCCTTAATAGCATTAGACAACACATCCTTTACAATACATCCCTGCATCTTGATTTTAGGCTTGCCATGTTTCCTACTTTGGCCAATGGGATATTATTGGACATAATGTGAATAGAGGGTTGAAATGTATTCCCATGGTTTTTTTTGCCCTCATATGCTCCTGCCAATAGCCTAAGTAATTGCTGGTCCAAGGAAAATGTGGAGAAACATGCAGCAGACCTAAACTTTAACCTGTAGCTAAGTTCAGCCAACCTGTAGCCTGAAGCAGAGCTACCCCAACAGAATTGTAGATCTAGAATTAAGACAGATAAATGCCCAGTATTGTAAGCTGCTTAGTTTTGGGGCTGGTTTACTAATCAGAATTATTGCAGCAAAAGCTAGCTAACATGATGGCTGGAGCCCCAGCTGCCTTCTTTGGTCATGTGGTGATCTTGAAGGTGGAAGCCAAGCCCTAAGGATTGCAGAGAAGAAAAAGGAAAGAAGCCTGAGTCCCTTATGACATCATGAGGCTACCACACCACCCCTGAACCATCAACATTAGACTTCCATTTTAAGAGAGAATAAATGCTTGTATGTTTAAGCCACTGTAGTTCAGAATCTCTTGTTATGATTTATATAAATTTGCCCAAAAAAGAAAACAGTTTATTTTCATACTAAGAGAAACATTGAACACACACATTTGCAATCATTTAAATGTAAAACAGAAGACAGAAAAGGAACATCATACTTACAGTGTGCCACTTAGCTAGGAATTCATTTAGCTTGGCTGAAGAGAATGGAACAATAGGGTGGTCTAGCCAAGGTGTCAGAGCTATTTTGGTTACAAGTGAGCAAAATTCACTCAAGCAACTCAGCTTAAGTGGCAGGGGCATAGGACATTTTAATGATAGCTGAAGAAATCTCAAAGACATCCAAGAGCAGATTGGCAACCACTTCATGACCTTACTCTCAAATGTCCCCCACAATTGCTATGCCTCAGAATCCAGTTTCTCCAGGGAGAGAATATACTTCTCCTAGCTTATTTATTCTAACCAGGCCACTTAAGCCACTGGCTAGCCTCTGGATTGGCTGCTTTGGAATAGATGTCCATCCCTGGTCTAAACAGCCATGGCTCAGTGGGAAAGAAGACAGAGGAAGAAGGGTGGAATGACAGTCGTTCTGAAGCTGTGCATAGGACATTTTAAGCCAGGAATGGAAGTTACATATGGCAGACACATCCCGGACACCAGGTAAGCTTCGGTGAGGAAACAGCCAGAAAGAGTTCCAAGAGGTCAAGCCTGAATGGGATACCATTGTGTTTTGAAGAGTGGCTTGGAGAAAAGACCTAAATAAAGGGATAATGGAGCCTTCAGGGAAAATTTCCCAACTTCACAGCATCATCCAGGATGACTCCAGATTGAGATCTCAAGAAAGGAGAAAAATTCAGAATCTACCAGAGATCACTATTCTGACAGAATTGCAATGTGTTTTCCTCAGTCTTCTTATGCCAATGACAGAACATGTTTATGTGCCTCTCCACCCCCAGATGTCGCGATCTCTTTCCTTCCCTCTACAGGTAAACTTCTTGAGAGATTACATCATATTCCCCATATACACTCCCTCAGTTCTGCTGAGCTTCTCAGACCTGCTGCAGTCTAACTTGTTTTCCTATCTTTCTGCATTGCTACTTTAACCACATAGCCAAACATCTCTTATCTGCCAAACTCAGTGAGCACAATTCAGTCCTTGTTTTATTTCATCTCACTGCAGCTGTGACCAGTCTTGAAACTCTCTCTTGCCCTGACTTCTATAGCACCAGTCGCTTTTGATTCTACCCCTCCTTCTCAAAGCCAACATTTTTACTGCTTTATGGGTCTCTCTTCCTCTCTTCAGTCCTTAAATATTGCTGTTTTTCAAGATTTTATTCTTGTCTTTGGTAGACTTTCCCCAGGTGATCTTATCTAACCTCCCAATTTTAATTTCAGACCAATCTTAGCTCATCTCTCAAGATGCAATTCAGTTGCCTACTAGAGACAATTCTTCATAGACATCTCATAGCACCTCTTACAACATATTCAAAATAAAACTAAGTATCTTTCCCCCAAAATTTGTCCCTCCTACTGGGTTCTTGGTCTAATTTAACCTAGTTGTCCATGTCCAAGCCACAAATTCAGGAATTAATGTCAGTCCCATATTCCGTCACCAAATCCTCTTCTCTCTGCTCTTCTTCCTTCCCATCTCCCCACCATTGCCTTGTTCAAGTTCTCTTTACATCTCATCACATCACATCCAGACCACCCCAACCATCTCCTCCCTTACACTGCATCCTATTCATCTTTACTGCCAGATGATCAGTCTCACTGGAGTCAAGAAAATCTTTCTCCATGTTGATCTATATGATTACACAATTTCTCCATTTAAAATCTTCCAGTGGCTCTATGTCTCCTGAGAGTTAAAATCTAAACCCTTTAGTGTAATCTTCAAGACTCTTCAACGTCTGGTTCTGTCTACCACTCAAACCTCATCTCCTGCCATTCCCCCATGGATGCTTTGGGCTCTAGCTAGTGCAAATTTCTTGATTTGTCTTGGCCACCACCTCTGTCCATACGCTACTGCATCTACCCCTGTGCAGCCCTTACTCAAGCATCACCTCCTCTCAGTAAGTACATGGCCAAGCCATGATTCCGGCCTATGTGGATCCCCATGAGCTATTCTGTCCCTCCACCCCACTACCACTAGTGTCAAAAGGATGGGAAATTAGGGTGGGCCAATGTGCTTGAAATGCCTATATCATGGCCAGTCTGATGTTTCCTCAATGCAGACAACTGACCCAATTGGTGGTATACATACAGCCAATGATTCTTCTCTACCTTGAAGGCAGCCAAAATGCTTCAGTCTGGTTTTGGCAGACTCATCATGTTTGACTGAGTTTACTGCAGTGAAAGTTTCAAAGAGGAAGAAGCCAAATCCACTGCCCATGATAAAATATGGGATTTCTTGGAGATGTCATTGATTCATGTAGTCTCTCTTCTCACTTTATATAACTATATGTCCAGCTGTGTGTAGACATGATTTAAGGAACATAAATAAAAACATTGCCACTTTTCCCGGGTAGAAGCTCCTGCTTTTACACAAATCAGATTATTTCCAATGTCTGGTAAAGTTGCCATCTGGACTCTCTTGATGCCCACAAATATGGCACTTGATGTTGTAAAAGCAAAATGCAGACCATTGTTTCTACATTATAACAATAAAAACAAAATCATTTGCAAAACTACTATTCAATTTTCAAATGTGGAATGACAATAAAAGGAAAGTCCAAAACATTCTCAAGTATGGTAATGATTCAGGGCAAGATTTCAAGTATCAGAGGATACCATGACACTTTTGCAACTTGATCAGCATTTCTCAAAACACTGCTATAATTGGACATAATACCTAAAAAACTGAGCTACTAGGCTTAAATCTGAAAAATCTAGACGATAGTACAATATGTGCAATCTCTATTGAATTACAAAACTTGCCCTCAAAACAAGAAGAGATCATAAGTAAACAACAACCAGTCCAAGAATTCCAGAATAAGGCATCTACGCATGCAAAGTTAGAGCCATGCATATGCACATGGACATTTGCAAAATGTATATGTATGGTTCATGCCTATGTGTGGGACACACTGAAACTGAAAATGCTATAAAGAAATTCATAAATTATGGACTCAAATTCCCTTATGTAAAAATTCAATATAAATTTATCCGTGATTCAGTTAGCCTTAGACCAATTCTTCCCGTTCATCTCAAAGTCAAAGGATAGACATCATCTCAGATATGGGTGCTGTCCTCAACAACAGAGAGCAAAGTGGACAGACCTTTCCTGGTTCTTATGTTTAGCTATTCTGGGGCACGGGTCTGCAAACTATATGAACCTGCATCCAAATCTGGCCCACTGCCAATTTTTATACATAAAGTTTTATAGGAGTATAGTTGTGACCATTCATTTACATATTGTCTCTGCTGCTTTTGAACAGTTGCAACACAGAATGTATAGTCCACAAAGCACTTCACAGAAAAAATTTGCCCACCCCTGCCATAGAGTCAACACATTTTTGTGTTCTGTCTTTGGATAAAATGGAGAAAAGTGAGGCACCAAAGTTCATTTATTTATATGTTTAATAATGATGAGAACTACTCTGGAATAAAATAAAAGTTCTCAGGTTCACGATAGTCATTCTGGTTTAATCTGACCCTTTCAGTCTCCAGTTCTCTCAGTAGAGTTAACACCCTCCGCTGAACTTTCTCAGAATTTCTACCAAGTAGAGAAGTCCAACCTTTAGTAGACATGAACATTTCTGAACTATCCATTAGGTGCTTCCACAAAGGGTCACTTTTTTTAAACTTCATAACTCTATGACATAGGGTCATTCTTGCCATTTTCCTGGGGCCATCTCTCATTCTTAAACATGAAAGCCGAGAATTGGAGAACTTAACCGACTCACAAGATCACACAACAGCTGAATAAGTTGCAGAAGCAAAATTGGAATCCAGATCTGTCTGATTCCAATGCTCGTGCTCCTTCCACCGTACCTTGCTGCCTGACTAGTTTACTCATTTGTTCATCAAATAAATAATTATTGAGCACTTCGGGGCATCTACTACATTCCAGACACTATTCCAGGCACTGCAGACACAAAGATCATCAAAAACAATGAAGAGTGACTAACACCACGGTAGGTTATATTTCAAATAAAATTGATGTGACCTCCCACCCCAGAAATCCCTCAGTCCACAATCTAATTAAAAAATTAAAAATAACCATTTGTTTATGGAAAATAGCTCCATAATTTTATTTTTCTAAAAGATGTAGTGTTGATTAGTTAGACTGTAACCTTGAAATATATACATGTATACAGAATGTTAATATGATATCAGGGAATTGCCTACCTCATAAAATTTGAGGCAATTTCTCAAACCAATTCAGTCTTTTTACTCTAGATTATCTTTCAATTTCTATTAACCAATAGACATAATTCTGGTGTCACTTTGGCATGGAACTCCCTAAACTACGATTAGTCACACTCAATTACCATGCCATAGTCTCTATACCTTGGGTGTCATTACCTTTCAATATGATCTTGGGATATCTTTTGTCTAGTGTTAAAAAAACTGGAAGTTCACTCTACAATCCTGATAGAGCATCTTAAATTTCCAACATCAGCTCTGCCTATTTAAGGGGTGATTACGTTACCTCTTTCCATTAAATTTTCATAGCTGTATGAAGTCTTTTATGAAAATATAAAAATAGTAAATAGTATTATAAACATTGCAACTCTAAATAATGTTTTAAATGTAAATAGTGAAGAAGACTCTAGTAGAAGCAGCAAATATAAATCTGTCTGTGCCAGGACAAGTGAATGATGCTAGGACTAGTGTGTGATTTCACACAGTCATAAAGGTTTTTACTTTTTTTTTTTTTACTTTTCATCATTTTCCGACTAAGCACAGTGACACAGCCACAGTTATAGGTAAACCAATTATTTCTCCACCTCCAGAATAAATCTTGTGTTCCAGTGTGAAACTGATAAAATTAATAAGTAATGGCTGAAAAAAAGATGAAAGCTATGGGTACATCACTCCAAGTTGCACTCCTTACCACAAAAGCAGGAAAAATATCTTGTGAAACCAGTCACAGCAGTCAGAACAAAATCATGCATGGAGAGGAAGCAGAAAGGGCTATTGGCAAAAGTCCCTTATGAAATGACAATATGAGAAGTCACATAAGATCAGTGGGATATAATAGGGAAATAACAATCTGTATTATGTATATGTGGGTTTCAGCCTAGGTCTGGTTGCTCATGGCACAGAATAAGCAATTGTTGAGACAATGAGGATTGCCAAAGAAGAAAGGAAATTTTAGTACGAAAGATGTCTTGGGAGAACAAGAGAAGCAGCCTCAAATCCATCTCCCCTACTATGACTAAGGGAGAGTATGGGCTTTCTAAAGAGGGGCTACGTGCCTTAGGGCAGATTGTCTTCATGTCAGCAAAGGGAAGTTAATAAGGAGCTAGTTCATGGGGCAGGTTACTGAGGGATGGTGAGTCTTGGCATCAGGAAGTCTGCCCAGGGGCCTTCGAATCTCAACTCCTTTGTCTTACAGAAATTCCACCATTTCTGGGAAACAGCTCAAAAAGGTCAAGCAATTAGTTAAAAGTTACAGGGTTCTGGGCTGGGTCCAGTGGCACATGCCTGTAATCCCAGCACTTTGGAAGGTCAAGGTGGGAGGGTCACTTGAGGCCAGAAGTTCAAGACTAGCCCGGGTAGCATAGTGCGACTTCATGTCTACAAAAAAAATTGTTTTAATTAGCCAAGTGTAGTGGCACATGCCTGTAGTCCCAAACTACTTGGGAGATTGAGGCAGGAGCCCAGGAATCTGAGGTTCCAGTGAACTATGATGATGCCGCTGAACTCTAGCCCAGGCAACAGAGAGAGGCAGTCTCAAAAAAAAGTTACAGGGTTCTGATCATCAAGCCCTACTTGCCTATCAAAGAAAACATATAGGGGTCATTGAAATTTGTTCATAGAGCCAGTTACACGTGGTAGAAGCTACGTCAGCTTAGTTTTGAATAAGGCACTCCAAAACATAATCCGACACTTGACACATGTATGCCACATGTATGAGGGAGCACTCAATGACTTCTGTGCTCCAGGAGAAGAGATTATTTGGGGAGCTGTGTTGCAAATTAGAAAACAGGTGTTGAGGTCAGGGCCAATGAAACATCAGCCACACATGAAGCAAAAAAGAATATTCCTGTACAGTGAAACCCATACACAGCTTTATTGACAGAGAAGTCAGTGGTCAACAGCATGCCCTCTGGTCATAGAATCATGTCAAAGGAGCCAGTGAAAATCATGAGCATGACCAAATCACAGCAGTTGAGTGTCTGCCTTCTCAGCATGCTGCAAGAAGAAATGGACAAGAACAGTTATGCTTTCCCCACACTCAGGTATGATTACAGTCAAGAAGTGAGAAGTGTGTTTACAGAAACTATAGAGATGAAGACTGAGATTGTAAAAATGGTTTTCTCATGTCACTGATAATGTGAAAAAAGACTTCTTTTATGATTCCAAGTGGCAAGTGTCATTGATATATTCAGTATCTTAGAGATACTAGCCTTTAAACTTCAGGACTAAAATATCACAGTATCAAAGATAAGATATCAGAATTTCATCAGGAGGTTGAGCTATGTACAAATGAATCTATTACTGAGTATGATTTTTTTCCTAACACTTTATGTTCTTCATTCATCACGGAAAGAAGTCAATATCATATTACCGGACATATTTCAAAGCCCCATTCAAATGCTTCATTACACCATAAGGAAATTCTTTCCCAGGCCATATCAACCAAGTGCAGAATAGAATTGCAAGTAGTATTCTCTTCCAGGCTCAGTCACCCTTCTGAGCTCTAAGTACAATGTAACTGTAAACCTAACAGACTTTGAGTGTAGTCTTCAGTAAGAAATTGCTCCATAATTTCTGTGTGATAGTGCAATTCTAATATCCAAACCAACAAAAAGAACTCTCAGACACCTGCTGGCATCCTGAATGCCTAAAATTGTGATTTAGTAGAAATAGGAGTAAGAAGAAAACAGCTAGAGAGAGTTTGGCCTACTGCCCAAGCTGTAGGTATAGATAGCCTAAGAAAACAAACAAACAAAAACAATAACCAAAACATCTCTTCTCCCTCTCGATGATCTGAAACTATTTTATTATTAGTCTTGATTTTAATATCATGCTTTGTAATACTTTTAAATTGTGCTTATTTTTTGAACCTAAAGTTGGTTAAATTGCATAGTCCAAACCCCGATGAGTAGTCTAAATTTAAAAACAGTATAAATTCCTGAATAAGCATGTTTAAAAAAAAAAAAAACTGCAGCACAGCTTTTTCTTGCAATATGAGATTAAGGCAGTCATAGCTGAGTCTTGATATCCATTGTCTTTTGTATGAGTCCTTGTCTTTGTCTTTTACACTTGTGTAGAGGCTTCCCGGTTTGAAATTTCAGGAATTTCACAAGCGTTGCATGAATCTAGACCATCCCACTTACACTGAGAGTGGGTGGGGAACATGAGACCCAGGGAAATGAAACAGCCTCTTCTGTGTCGGAGAGGAGAATAAAGATGAAAGAAAAGTCCTAACTTTGTTCTGGTTCACTTTTAATAATGTTCTTGCAGCATTTTAGCAACATGAAAATCAGACAAACCCCCTCGAACTCTCCCTAAGTCAGAGAAGGTAGCAAATGCAGATTTTTTTAAAAGGCCATTTTCAAGAAAGCATTTAAAAAGAACAATTATCTAACAAACAAAACTGATAATTATATAATTCCATAGTGTTTAGCAGCATGATAACTTTTGTTTAAGGGAATGGGTGGGATTCCTTTTACGCCTTTATGTCTACTTCACTGTGTGCCTCCGATCTGCAGTGATCTCTAGTGCAGAACAACAAGGTCATCTTCGGTCACATGTTCTGCAGAGATAAACACCATTACCTGAGCCTTTAGGAAAATAGAAGTTGAAGAGTGCAAATGGAAATTGATGATAATGAAAACAGTCAAGATATGATTTAAAGAATGTTTTCTCTGACAAATGAAAGCAAATGACACACAATCAGTGATAGAAAACTCAGTTCCCAGAAGGATGGTACCTCCTACACCTTGAACTTCAAGAAGTCACCTTGCTTCTCAGCTAGAACCTCAATTACAGAGCATCTATTATGTGCTAGGTGTGGTATTGCTAGCTTTATTTGAATTTTCTTATTTCCTCCTACCTATGTGTGGAAATTGTTATGTCCATTTCAAAAATGAATCAGATGAAGTGAGTCTCCAAGACCACACAGCGTATTAGCAACAAAGGCACTATTTAAACCCAGGTCTGTCTCACACCAAGTCTGTTCATTTACTATACCACAGTCTGCAAGGCAAGTATATTAGTTTTTGCTGTGTAATGACCCTAGAACTTAGTGACTTAAAATCACAGCCACTTATTTAGCTCATGATTTGGTAAGTTAATGATTTAGACTGGGCTTAAATGGGCAGTTCCTCTTGTCTTGGCTGGGCTCACTCATGCGCCTACAATCAGCTGAGGGGTTGGCCGGGGACTGCCTGGTCCAGGACGGTGTTGGTGAGCAAACTTGTCTCGGCTCCAGATAGCCTCTAATCATTTAACAGATTAGCCCAGGCCTGTACTCATGGGAGATGGTCAGTGTCCCAAGAGAACAAGAGGCAGTGTGTAAGACCTTTTGAGATCCGGCTCTGAATTAAAACAACATCCTTTCCATCGCATTCTATTGTCCATAGAAAATTTCTGTTTAATTTCTGCAGCACTGCAATTATTAATATATTCTTTTCATTTTGAATATTATTTATGTGGGCTTTCTCTCCATTTTTGTGTATTTATTAATTTAAAAAATTGTATGCTAATTTTTTATTTCATAAATTTCTGTACTTAATTTTTTTCTTTACTCCCTTCTGCTTTCCTTGGGTTTATTCTGTCTTTATTTTCTTGTCCTTTAAAGTTAGATGCTAAGTTTATTAATTTGAAGGCTTTTTTTTTCCAAGATAAGCATTTTAAAGTTCTACGTTTTCTTCTAAGTACTATTTGCAAGTTCTGTTCCATTCTAAGTATTTTCTAATTTTCATTATGATTTCAGTCTTAACCCGGAAGTTGTTTTAAAACGTGTTTTTAGAAATTTTCTAAACATATGTTTTTCTAGTTATATTTTTACTATCAATTTCTAACTTAATTATATATAGACATAATGCCAATCCTTTGAAAAGTGTTGAGGTTAGCTTTACAGCCTAGTATATGATCAATTTTATTTGATATTCTATATGTCCTTGAAAAGAATGACCATTCACCAACTCTTGAAGGCAATGCTCTATCCATGTCCTTTAGATTCATTCATCTTATTAATCATATTTTCAAATATTCTATTCCTTAGCAATTTTTTACTGCTCAATCTATTAATTATTAAGAGTTATATTTTTTAAGTGTCTCATCATGATAGTAATGATTATAAATGATTATATCTTCATGGTGAATTATCCATTTTATCATTATATAATGACTCTCTTTATCTTCAATAGTGCTTTTAATTTAAAGTTTGTTTTTGCCTGATATTAATACAACTATTTCAGCTTTATTTTTGTCAATATTTTCCTTTTTCTATCCTTGACTTTAAATCTTTCTATATCCTCATGTTTTAGGTGAGTTTATTATAAATATCAGATAGCTAGATTTTGAGATTTTTATCGGATCTGAAAATCTTTTTAACTGTAGAATATAGTGTTTCTACATTTGAGTGATTACCTTTATATTTAAATCTCTTTCCACTTTCTCATTATGTGTTTTCTATTTTTCCCATTTTGAGTTTATTTTTCCCTTCTTTGTTGCTCTATCTGGATCAATGTCTTCTTTTTTCCTTTTTCTTATTCTGTTTTCCCTGTACTTGTTTGTAAGTTATGTGCTCTATGTTTATACTTTTGTACTTTCAAATTACCCCTATAACTTGAACATGCATGAATTTTTTGACAAAGTCTACATTTAATCAATACCTTGCCCTTGTCCTTAATGATATAAGGAATTTAGACTGCTTTAACACTGATCACCCCCTCTTGGCTTATAACGTTTTCCAGTACTCTAGTTACGGCCTATTCTCCCAGTGATTTAGTCAACATTATTGTTTTGCACAGACACATTTACAGAGAGGTAGATAGATAGACTCGTATTTCTATTCACCGTTTGTTGGGTTACAGACCTTTCTATAGCATTTCCTTTAGGATTTACTTTAGCAAATATCTTTTAGTAATAAATTCATCTCCTTTGTTTTTCAGAAGTATCATATTTTACCCTTATTCTTGAATAATAATTTCATTAGATAGAATTTTAGGTTGACAGTTGTTTTCCCTCCATATACTGAATTCTAGTGTCTTCTGGCTTCATTATTGCTATTGAAAAGTCCGAAGTCACGTTAATTTCTATTTTTTAAAGATAATTTGTTTTCTTTCTCTGACTACTTATAATATCTTCTATTTTTCTTCAATGTTCAGAAGTTTCACTATGATTTATCGAGGTATGAATTTGTTTTCAATTGTCCTGCTTCAGATACATTGTGCTTCCTAGAGGAGTAAAAGGAAAGTGACATCCGGCCAACGTATCCCTTGCCAAGCCATGAGCACTGAGTCAGGGCCACATCCAATGAAAAGAAAGTATTTTTCTTTTTCTCACAAATGTACAGTAAGTTCATTTAAACAGGAGTCCTTGGGCTGCATTTTCCCGGTATCTTTTTCTAATTCATCTTCTCAGAAGGTGGATCTTTTTGTAATCACACTAAGACACCTTGTAATTCCATACCGCTGAAGATAAACTGGTAGCCTTCACCAGTAGGTAAAGGGCAGATAGCAGTGGTGCTAGTAGAAGGATGTCACTTTACCAGTCTCTTTGCCACAGAGAATTTGTATGCAAAACTGGGTCTCTTTAGAAAGAAAAATATACATATTTTTGACTTTCAGTTAAATTTGGCAAAATTAAGTCTTTTCTATCCCACTCTCTCTTCTAAGCCAAAAAAAAAAATAGCAAGTAAAATAGCTCTGCTTTTGGTGAAACTAGGAAAAAATAATTATCCAACTCCTTAATCTAGAAAAATAAGCTTCCAAGTACAATGAAATTTGAACCAAACAGAGGAAGAAGACTGAAAAAGGACTTGCGTCTTTGCAGACCCAGAGAAAATGGTCTGAAGGTCTAAACCAATATGCCCTTGCTTAGAGCAGAGGGGGCTGGGAGCGTTCCTACGCTCTGTTTTTCATGCAGTGGTCGGGGAGCAAAGGAGCTGACCAGATGGCTCACAGACCAGAACCTTTGCAGGATCTCTGGGGTCAGTGCCACAAAGTAAACATCAGCTCTGCAAGTGCTGACACTCACCAGCTAAAATTAAAGGCAAGCGCTAAGTCACTACACATGAGTATCTGCATGAGCCAAGCAGGCCCACGTCTCAGCCCTGGCATAGTATTTCCCTAGGGCATGGTAGCGTCTGTGAGAAAATGATCTAAGCCAATGTCCTCAGTCTAAGAGGCCTCTAGTTTCAGCTCACTTCTCCAATCTCTAAGCCTTGCTCTTCCTCAGCAGGGAGAAAGCCAGGTAATAACAGTCTGTATTCACAGATGAGCAATAATGAGAAACAAACCAGTTTAGGACCTAGCCTCAATAACACAGAGGAAAAGAAGCAGCAGCAGATGAAGAATACACATCAGAAATTCACAGTGAATTATAGGGAAATTTTGAACGAATGCTTTTCCATCATATCAACCAAATTGAAGGATCTATGGTCTTCCTAAAGCAAACACTCAGGAAAGGCATGACGATGTAACTTAAAGAGGTGAAAAGGGAAGCTGGCAGAACTCAGGGGATAAGTGAAAGTGAAAAATAAATTTTCCATAGAAATAAAAGCCATATTAAAAACAGCAAAAACAAGAACAGACATCAATGGAAACAGAGTAAAGCATGTAGAATTCCGACAGATTTGAGAAAGAAAGTTGAAGAAAATAAAATTTGAAGAGTATTAGAAAAACTACAAATAATAAAAGCCATGCATAGGAAATCCATCATGAAAATAATTTACATCTCTGAAGTGAACTGAGCAAATGAAGCAAGAAAACAATACCCAGAGAAATAACAGAAAAAAAACTTTCCTATTAAAAAAACCCTCAAATCTTTAGAGTGAAAAAGCTCAACATAACATTGAGCTATGTCTTGGTAAAGTTACTAGACTTCAAGTGTAAAGAGAGAATGGGTCTATGGGAGAAAATTAAGTGACTCATAATAAAGGGAAACCAAGCAGTTGGGCCTAAGACTTTCTCACTGCAGCAATCAAAGCCGGAGAAAGTAGAACAAAGCCTCCAAAGTCTTCAGAGAAAGAAGATGTGACCACTTCACAATGTTCAGTCCAAATGACATTCAAGTATACAGGCAATGGACGGTTTCAAACATGTAGGATCTCAAGGAATACAGTATCTATGAGCCCTTCTTGGGGAAGCTACATTGTGATAAATCCAGCAATAAGAGATGAATGAAAAACTTGTAATGAAAAGACTGATGGAAAATATTTAAACCATTCCAGAACAAAGCCAAAGCTACATAACCATCTAAAATGTAGACTCTAAACAATAACTACCAAAGAGAATGTCAATGTTATAAACCATGCATATATTTAAAGTTTCAGCAGTTGATTTTCATGAGTATGGAACTAATACATCTTTGGATCTCACTGTTTGGATGTTTTTTGCTTTGAGTATATGAGTATGTAATATTTGATTTTTTTAATCAGAGTATATTATATTTTTCTTTTTTTTTTTTTTGGTTATATATAGAAAGATTACTTACTTGCTTCCTTCTCACTTTTCTGTGAGCACAGACTTAGGAAAACTGTTCGTAAGAAACCACAGGTTTCATTTGTGAGTCTACTCTTTACCTAGCAACAGTAGAATTTCCCATCTAGATACAGAGAAAAATAAATGAATCAGGTCAAAGTTCATACCTAGCTTACTGACTTAAAAGGATCTATCTACAGATAAATTTCTAAATGCAATGACAGGAGTCTAAAAAAAGAATTCAGGTAAACAGAAATGGTACTGGAATGCAAAATGTGGGCGCAAGAAATTTAATTTAAGGCTGAGGAGTTTTCAGTTAAATTTACCAAATTTCAAAGTCCAGTTGATAACGGCCTGAAGGTAAGGCCACCCTCAGCCATGATCCCCATTTGAGGAGCACTCCACACAGCATGTTCCCAGATCTTAGCTCATTTCATCCCCAAAACAGACCTGTGAGGCAGAGATATTATTATTCTCATTTTACATGTTAAAAAAATCATATACTCCAAGAGGTTAAGCAATTTACCCAAGATTATTCAGCTAAATCAGTGTGAGCCTAGAAATCGATGTCAAGGCTTTGTAATTGCAAAGACTGTGTTTCTTCCTCTACTCCAGCCATTTTCAAGCTTTTTAAAATGTAGATTCTGATTCATCAGGTCTGGGGTGGGGCCAGAGATTCTGCGTTTCTAACTCTTGGGCAATACCCAAGCTGCTGTGTCTGTGAACCTCACGTTGAGGAGAAAAGCACTTCCACCACCCTACCTCGCCTACTCCAAGTAAGAAAGAGAAAGCAGCTGTGTGAGCTGTGGCAGGGGAGGCCCTGTTCTGCACCAGGGGTCCAGCGTTAGAAGCCTAACCGACCGCCAGAAGATGAGTAGTTTGGGGAGGGCAGGGAGGGAAAGGTAGGGCAGAGGCCTCTACACACAACACTGTTTTTGTTTTGTTTTAGTAGAGCCCTGTTTTTCAACTGAAATCTTACATGAAAGGGTAAAGATTCATTTGATACAGTCAAATTTATAACTTACTCATGTTAAAGTTAAATGATGAGCACAATGAGACTGTTTTGATAACACAAAAGTTCGAAATGAGAGCTTGTAGAAGAAAAAGTATTATGTGAGTCAGTCTCCAGAAAGTAAGGTAATCCAGAAGTCTATCAGGTGTTAAAAAGATATAGAAAAACATTCAACTGCAGTAACTTTCAAAGCAATATAATGCAGTGAAAATAAAACAATGCAACAGTGTTGAGAAGGTCTTTTGTCCGGAGCACTCAATGCTGGCAAACATGGTGGGATGGACACTCACAAGCATTGCTCTTTAGTGGCACAATTTTTGAGAAGTAATTAGCTTTAAGATTCTGTAAAAATATTTACAGTCTTTTTCTCAATAATTTCCTTTCTATGACTCCGTCCTAGGGAAATAATCTTAGATACAGAAAGATGAGACAAACTAAAATCTATTTACTGAATGATTATGGTTAAACATTATACTAGGTGTTTCTCACCTTGAAAAACCATGAGTTAGATATGAAACAGATACTACTAATTCCATTTCACACAGTGTCTAAGTAACTGATCTAACATCACACAGCTAGACATTCAGTCCAGCTTTATCTAATTCTGAAGACCACATTCTGTGTCTTTGAAATTTCTTATTTATTAAGAAATTGTAGTCAGAAGGACCATCATTCTCCATACTTTTTGGTATCCCATCTTCATCATTCCTTCCTCTTACCTAGAGTCATAATGGCTATGAGAAGTTGAATGGGAATTTGAAGCTTCCAGAGCCACATCTTCAGCTCTCAGATGGAGGATACTGATTAAATTCCAAGCAAATGTCCTCAGATGAAATTTGGCTCTTTTTACATCTGTGAAATTGTTAGAGGAAAACATCTGGATCAGACAGGAAATTCTGAGAAAAACCCAAGAATGCAAGTGTGGGAGCTCATTGTAAACTTCTCAATTCTCAATGGAAAATTCCATTTTTAAGTGCATTAGAGACAGATGTCAGTACGTCATGGGAATTGCCCATAAGAAATCAGCTCAATGGGAAAAAAACATGTTTCAGAGGCATAAAATCGATGTTGCTCTGTTAATAGATGCCAATGACTCCTGTGAGACCTAAATCATGGAACATTCAGCATGTCTCAGGAACATTCCAGGGGACAAATAATAAGACTCCTAAGGCACTTGCCTTCTGCTCAGCCTGCATGAGACTAGCTCACATGAGTGATAAGTAACCAAGAACTTGGATAGTCAGGTCAGAATAACAAAGAGCTGTCTCCAAGAAAGAATTCATAGATGGGGCTGCTGTGCCACATTCTCCATTCCAACATGCACTCTGTGGACGAGAGCGCCATGAGTGGTGGTTGATGTCCGCTATGCTGGTCTAGAGATGAAGGCCCAAGATCACTTACGTGCCTACTTCCCTTGTTGAAAGCCAGGAATAGGGTTTGTTGCTCTAGTTAAGATGTGGCTTTATGCCATGGAAGGAAACAGTAATTTTTGGCTTATTCAAAAGAATAAAAAATATGAAAGAGAGTGATGGCCACTCATGGCCATGGCCTCTTTGAGCTTTTGCCAGGAATCAGGCTGTGCCTGTCTTCTCCCTGGCCTGCCACACTTGCCCTCGCAGCTCCTCAGGCCTCAGCCCCTGCCGGCTTTGCATAGGGCTTTCTGAGTGTGGGTGCAGTTAAGATCATGGGTGATCCTTTGAATTCCCATAGGATTTGCATCCTTCCCAGAAGCTGCATGGATAGAAGCCCCGGAGAAAGCAGGTCACCAAAAATGCCTTGAAACTCTGCCCCACCATCCAGACCAGCAGTCTCTAAAGAAAGGGCCCTGTCCTTCTGAGAATTCGCTCACCACCCTTGTGATATTTATCTAGGTCCTTGCAATTGTTTCATTTCTGAGTCATCTGAAACTTAAGAATTCAGAAATAAGAAAGAAGAATTCAGATAATAATAAATAAGAAATAAGAATTCAGAATAAGAAAGAAATGTCAAATAAAAACTGAATAATAAAAAGGTCATATTCAATTACCATATTAGATGTTTCTTTTTTCCAATGATAATTTTCTTATTCTCCAGTCTTTTGAAAGTAACAAAAAAAAAACTTAAAGAAAATATACATAATGATAGCAAACTGAAAACACAGAAT
>CAUYSK010021475.1:0-37307 GCA_963575035.1 Avahi laniger
TCCCAGAAGACTTCCTTGTATATCTCACTAGGGACATAAGACTCAAAGTCGACAGAGAACATTAAATCCTTGCAACTGTTCATGACAGATTATAAATGCTACTAAACCTGGAAGGATAGGAGGAGTCAAGTGGCCAGATTAAAAAAAAATAATAATAAAAAAATAAAAATAAAAAAAAAAAAAAAAGAAAACAGCAAGTAGGTCAGTGAGGCTGAAATGACCAGAAGCGAATAATAGAAAAGATGATGTCAGAAAGGGAAGGGAGGCCAAATGGTCTAAAAGCCTTGAAGGTTGCTGTAAAGACTTTGGCTTGGATTTTGAGTTCAAGCTTTGTGCTTGAAGTGGAAGACACGATCTGACCTTATTGAGCATAGACAAGGAACAAGGTTCAGAGTAGTTGTATTATTTTCAGAGGTCCACTCCACTGACCCATAGCAAGGATGGTAAAAGCTCAAGTTCATACAAGAATGGGGTGAAACAAATGAGAAATAGTTTGCTTCTTTGAAGGAAGAGATAACATGATTTCTTAAAATGATGGATCGGATGTTATGAGAGAAGGAGGACAGGGAAAGGATGTCTCTAAGTTGTGAGATCAAATGGCGGGAAGGTTGAAAGAGCTGCTATCAACCGAAATGAGAAAGGATGTGGGAGATACTGATTTGGAGGAACTATTAGGAGCTCAGACTTTAACATATTGAGCTTAAAATATTTATAAGACATCCATTGTAAGTAAATAGCTGGATATGTGAATACAGAGTTTACAAGTAAGGGAAGGAGATAAAATTTTAAATATGTGGTCCCTAATCTCCCAAAATATCCTCTATCCCCTGAACCACAACTCCCTGTATTCATGGTCTCAGGTATTGACTCTAGGCTTGTTTTATGACTTATTTGTATCTGACAGGATATAAATTGGAACTAATCAATCAATACATGCACATATGGAAGTAAAATTTCATAAGGGATATACCTTATTTATGCATGTTGTTCTTCTTATATTCTTTGGGGAAGTATAAGTTTTCTTTTAGATATTTCATCTACTTTAATTCTCCACAGATGGCAATTCTTTACCATAAGTGAATAAATTATAGTGGGCAAAATAATTTAAATTGTTAGTTTTCCAATAATAAAGTTATTCACTTCTTGAAAATTGCCACATATCATTTTTTACTTGATTTGATTTAGTTGTTTAATCAATGATTTTAATTGTTCTGTCAATGTTATCAATTCATGTTTTTGTTTTTAATTTCCAGCTTCTTCATTTACTTAACTTTCTGACATAAATATCGACAGAGTAATTCTTAGTTACAAATATAATGACACAAAGATCATTCTGATATACACAGACTAAAAATATATATTGAGTGGCAGAATCATTGATCTATTGAAAGTGAAAACTGCATGGTACTGGCACAAGAACAGGGACACAGACCAATGGAACACAACTGAGAACCCAGATATAAAACCATCCTCATATAGCCACCTAGTCTTTGACAAGGCAGACAAAAACATACACTGGGGAAAAGAATCCTTATTCAATAAATGGTGCTGTGAAAACTGTATAAGCCACATGTAGAAGACTGAAACAGGATCTGCAAAAGCAACAACTAACCTACAAAGGAAAACCCATCAGGCTAACTGCAGACATCCTAATAGAAACAGTAAAAGCTAGAAAAAAAATTGGGACCCCATTTTCAATCTTCTTAAACAGAACAACTGCCAGTTTAGAATTTTGTATCCCGCAAAACTAAATTTCACAATTGATGAGAAATTAAGTCTTTTCCAGACAAACAAACACTGAGGGAATTTGTCATGACCAGACTCGACCTTTAAGAAATACCCAGAACTGCGTTATACATGAATCAGCACAACAGATACCCACCAGTGTAAAATCACTCCAAAACCTCTAATACTCACAACTCTTATAAAAAATAGCACAAGAGGGAAAAACATAGCAATAAGGTACTACCCAACATGATGAACAGATCAATATCTCATATATCATCCCATGTATCAGTTCTATCACTCAGCATTAATGCTCTGCATGCTCCTCTCCAAACACATAGGCTGGCTGAATGGATGCAAAAATAAAAGCCAGGTATCTGCTGTCTCCAGGAAACACAACTAAACCACAAGGATACACACAGACTCAATGTGAAACGATAAAAAAAAAAAAATTCCATGCACATGGAAATAAAAAGAGAGACCGTGTACCCATTCTCAGATCAGATAAAGTTGACTTTAAGCCAACAAAGGTAGGAAAAGACAAAGAAGGTCATTATATAATGGAAAAGGGGTCAATTCAACAAGAACATTTAACAATCCTAAATATATATGCAACTAACAGAGGAGGACCCATGAATAAAAAGCAAATTTTACTAGAGCTAAGGAAAGAAATTGATAGCACCGTCATAATTGTCAGGTACGTCAACACTCCACTGTCACCGCTGTACACATTATCAAAGCATAAAATAAATAAAGAACCAATGGATTTAAACCGGACTCTAAATCAAATGGACCTAACATACATTTACAGAAAATTCTACACAAAAAATACTGAATATTATATTCTTCTCTGCAGTGCAAGGGACATGGACCATATCTTAGGCCACAAAACATGTCTCAACAAATTTAACAAAAAAGAAATCATGCCATGTATCTTCTCAAACCGCAGTGGAATAAAGCTAGAAATCAGTCACAAGAGAAACACCCAAACCTACATGAAGTCATAAAAATTAAATAACATTCTGCTGAAAAAATTAGTGGGTCAGGAATGAAATTAAGATAGAAATCAAAAGATTCTTTGAAGTGAATGACAAAGGGGACACAAGCTATCAAATCTATTGGACTCCGAAAAAGCATTTCTCAGGGTAAAATTCATAGCCTTAAATGGTAACATCCAAAAGATGTTAAAGATGACAAATTAACAATTTAATGTGACATCTTAAGGAACTAGAAAAAAGCAAACCAAATCCAAAGCAAGCAGAAACAAAGAAATAACTATGGTCAGAGCAGAACTAAATTAAATGAAAAAAAAAGAAAAACACAAAGGATCAATGAAACAAAAAGCTGGTTCTTTGAAAAGGTAAACACAATAGACAGACCTATTTCTAGACTAAGCAGGAATAGAAGTGAGAGGACCCAATGTGTTCAATCAGAAATGAAGAAGGGAACATCAAAATTGATACCACAGAAATACAAAACATCATCCATAAATGCTATGTAAATCTCTACATGCATAAAGTGGAAAACATGGAGGAAATGGACAAATTCCTAGAAACACACAACCTCCCAAGACTCAATCAGGAAGAAATAGAAATCTTGAAGAGACCAATAACGAGCAGCGAGATTGAAACAGTAATAAAAATCTTCTACCTAGATTAGGTAGAATGTATTTCAATGGGTATATAAGAACTTTAATAAATGTAATTTTAAGAAGATATGACAAATATTACTACTTTTGCCAGATTCAGTTCTATCTAACATGGTACTCATGACAACTATTTGAACATAAAGATATTTAGGGGGTACAAGCGTTTTTTGTTATGTAGATATTGTATCATACTGAAGCCATGGCTTTCAGTATACCATCACCAAAATTGTATACATTATACTCGATAGGCAAATTTTTACCTCTCACCTGCCTCCTACCCTCCCACCTTTTTAGTTTCTTATTTCTGTCTTTTAAAAGACTTTCACTAGATCTAATTTTAAAGTCATGGGGAAAAAGCATATAGCTGTATGTTGGGTTTCCTTCCTTCTAATGTTTGCCAGGGTTAAAAAGTCTTTTCAAACCTTGTTGAAAAGTATAAACCATACAATGAGTTTATTTTAATATAATTCTTTCTCTACTTTTCACTGCCACCTAAAGTGTATTTAATTTGTAGTGCTATTGAGCAAGTATGCCTAGTCAAGAAAAGGGCCAAGAGGGGAAGAGGGGAAGTCAAGAAAAGGGTCACCAGCATTTTGTGTGCAATGATCACCCTCAATCACCAGGTCACAGACCAACACACAGAATGGATGGATTTCTGAAAACTCAATTTCTGAGAAAGAACTATTACAGGGAAGTGGAGCAAGAGACTTTCTTCACTTAGAGGATACTCTGACACTTGCCCTAGTAATTCAGTATTGTGTCAGTTTCCCCAGGATGGTATGATTGTTTCATGAATCTCCTCTTCCTTAGCCCTGTGGGGCTGAATGAAAACATAGGAAGAGGAATTTTGGGGGTTTTTTGTTGTTGTTTTGTTTTATTTTTAGACATGGTCATAGACCAGTTTTGACCTGAGGGGGTCTTTTCATATTCAGGAGAGTAGCCAAGCCAAATTATATTAATTCTCCTAAATATTTTGGCAAAGTTAGGCTTGTTTTTTGTTTGTTTTTTATTTTTATAATTAAAGTTATTTATCTACAGCCAGCTTTTTATTAGTAATAACACAAATCATGACCATTAGCCAATTAAATAAATAAATTACAATAAAAAACTCTGGGAATAAAAGGAATGTATACATAATAAGATGATCATTGAAGAACTAAGAATTTTTATCTGTCAGTGGGGATTACTGACTAGGCATACAAATGTCTAAAAAAAAATCTCAGATAGCTATAAAAGGAAAATAATAAATAAAAGGTAATAAAATAAATATATAAGAAATATAAAAAGAAATAAAATAAACGTAATAAAAATAAAAAGGAATACATATAAAAGGGAAGAAAATGAATATGTAATAAAAATAGTGAATATAAAAGAGAATAAAATTGTCTCAGATACTAGAAAAGGGAAATATCTCTTTGTCAAATAATTTATATCCTATTAGAAAAGAGAGGAACAAAAGAGAGGAAGAATCATATATAGGATACATAAAATCATATCTGTGTAATTATATGAATCTGATTTAATTGTGAAATAAATCATCTTCTCTTCTAGGAACAAAAAACACAATAGTGTTTATTTTCTTCCTGGAATGCAGCAGACAAGTTTTCAGTGTATAGTTATCCACTATTATCCAATACTATTTACTGTAGAAAAATAAAAGAAATTAGCAGTTAACACAGTGACTCCCATTAACACAGTGAATGACTGGACAGATTTTCAGCATCATCCCAGACCCAATGGTGTCATCCATGAAGCATTGTCATCATTAGCTCCAAGTGACGTTGCTTAAGGCTCACATTATCAAGTGCCTTTGGTGTTAACCTCTTACAATGCAACTTGCGTTAATACAGAATTTAACAATCAACTTAGGATATTTTTTAAAGTGCTGAACCTGATTAATATAGCACTTAAATTCATGAATTAGGGTACTATGCATATCTTTGCCTGGGCACAGGCAGTAAGTACCACAGGGAGAAAATAAACATACATATTATAGGTGAGCTCTGAGACAGCTACAAGAAAATGTAATTGTTACTATGTCAATGAGTTAATTCAATAAAACAAAAAGATGAATACATTAAATATTTCTCCCTATTTTTCAATTTAACTCATCTTAGTTATATCACACTTTTATTCTATTTTTTTAATTTATTAAACATGTGTTTAAATACCTCTATGTAGTCCTATTTACAGCAGACTCAATTGTATTCTCCTTGCTAGATAAAACAAATTTTCCCAGTATGGTTGTGCATCCTTCTAGGCAATACGCATTTGCATACATATGTTCCCATGATGATATGTTGTTAGGTTTTGTAAACTTTAAAAAATGCCATATTGCTTATCTTATGAAATTTTCTACTGTGTTCTTTTACTGTCATACCATATTTCAAAGTAGCTAAACTTCAATTTATTTTATTGTTCACATATTGATTAACATCTATTTATTTCTAATTATTTACTATTATAATCAAAATTATAATGGGTATTTTTCTACTTTCTTATGTATGTGTTTATGCATGTGTTTATAATATGAACAAGTAATGGAATTGCCTATTAATAGGAAATACAATTTAAATATTATCAAATGATTTCATTATTTTTCTCCAAAATGAGTCTAGTAATTTACACTTCCAGGAACGGAAATGATCACTTATTTACCATACACTTTTGCAAACATGTAATGCTTTCAAATTTTTATTCTTTTAACAAATATAAAGGTATAAATTAATATCTCATTGTTTTTATTTCCATTGCTCCAATTAATAGTGATTTTGAAAATTTCTTAATGCATTCCTTGGCATTATGATTCCTTTACTTGTGATTTTTATGTTTGTATTAATTGCATATTTCTCTATTCTATTGTTTATTTGCTATTTTCTTTCTTTCTTAACATTTATTTTGCGGAAAATCTATAGTGAAATTCATTAATTATTCTTCTGGTTCATGACATATTATTATCACAGATCATTGCAAGACTTCTTTTCTGGTTTCCTTTGTGCCCCTAGACTTTCATCTACTGTGTTTGAGATCTGTTTGGATATGTATGCATCCTCTTAAAATAGATAGTTGTGTATGTTGAGTGTTTATGTGTTCTAATAAACATAAACTATATGGTTTTATAGATTTTATTTCTCTCATATTTCATTGAACAGTACATTTTTAAAGATGAGTGCGTGTTACCATATATATCTCTAATTTATTATTGTTAGGTGCTCTATAACTCCAGGATATACATGTACCACTCTTATGTTTGCAAGACAATTTTCTCTGTTATTTCTGTACATGACACATATGGCCAGGAGTGCGTGTTTCTTCATAGCAAATATTGAACAATAAAATTGTTGTATCGTAAGTGGACACAGACTTAATTTATTAAGTACTGTCATAGTGCTCTCAAAAGAGGTTATCACCATTTACACTTCAATCGGCAGTCCTTAGTTCGTTCCATTTTCCCATATTTTCAATGACAATTTATATCGTTTAACTATCTTTTGCCAAAATATCATGTTTATTGTATGTACTTTCGCATTGTTAGTCCATGATATTATGATATTAACTTATGGTCTCTCTCTTTCTGTCTTTGGTTGGTGTTTACATGGTATTTTGTTTTGTTTTGTTTTTTTCTATTCTTGATTTTTCTGAATAAGGGATTTCTTCCCCAAACATATCATATCAAACATCAATTTTATCTGTTTCTGTTTTACCTTTAATATTAGAGTGAACCTATAGTCTTGGAATATAGTAATTATTTCAAAGGTGCAGTCCTTCTGGGGTTCCAAAGGAATGACTGCAATATTTACCATGTTTCTATAATTTAGCATTATTCAATTTCCAAACTTTTGTTTCCGTGATGAATAGTTTCTGAGATCTCTGCTTACTTTTTATCAGCCTTCCAACCATTGCTTTCTATGTAGAGCCACAAGTCTTCCCTGAGAATGTCTATTTCCATGTGATATGTATCAAACCTTTACCACTCCTGCTGGTTGTTCCTTGGGGGACAAAAAGCTGTACAGATTTTGCCCAATGATGTTCTTTAGTTTGATGGTCAAATTCCCTCTAGCTTTTACCCAGTTTTGGTAGTATTTATTGCTTTTGATTCTCTTTTTTTGGTAATACTTTCTTCAGCATTTGTATACATATTTTTAATGTCTTGGATAGTACACTCAGTGTATTGAATTTTGCCATTACCAGAATGAGATTTCACTAGATGTAACCTGTAGCACAGTCAGGAATCTGACCTGGATGGATACACGAATATTGGATTTTTGAGGTTTCAGTAACTCCTAATTCCATTTTGAGGGAGGATATATCTTATTGGCAGAAACTAGCAGCAATAGCCCTAGGCAATTGAAAAGTGACATTTTAAGATTAAGAGGTAGGATTTAGCATTTTTTCCTTATAAGATTATAAAGGAGATTTCTTTCAATATGTTTGAAATTCATTTGGCTATTAAGACAGAAAAATAAGAAAAAAACAAAAAAATAACAACAAACAAGGCCAAATACCTAGTCATATATTAAATGTATTGAAAGCTGTAATTTCACAATTCACAAATTTAAAGTTTCCATATAGTTTCATCTGTTCCAGTCTAGTTGCTATAAACAATAAGTGGTTCTTTCATATGGTTGTAAAATTCCCCTAGGCTTCAGCCACTGCCTTGAGGAAGATATTTAGGAAATGTACCTTTTATTCTTTTTGCAAGCAGTTCAACACTATTAGAAGAATTCCCTTACCCCATAGTCTTTAAATATTTTATTGCCTTCATGCTGTTCTGTGAAAGTGGCCATTCAATCTTGTAAACCTTTGCTTTTATTGTATATTTTTCCAGGTGATCACAGATTAAAATTTAAATTTCTTTTTTCATTGCAGGCCAAGATGCCTGAGCATCAACCAGTAAGACTAGCAGAATTTAAAAAACAGCTTCAGGTTTAACATGGCCGATCCATAATGGAGTATTTCCATTTCTCTGAATGATTGCCCTCAACCACTTCTATCGACCCTTACTGACATAGCTGGTGTTGGCTTGGAAGGAACAGAAATGCTTTGGTAATTTAAGCACAGACATTGTTGGTTGGCTCACAGATGTGCCTGGGAAGTTAGAGCTGGAAGAAGAGAAGCCAGATGGAAGCTGGAGCTGCATTCAAAACCATCCTACAGAAACTGCAGAGACGCTATTTTCAGTAAATAATTTACAGGGCGGCTTGTGCTGTTGCTTCTGTTGCCAGCATCAAACAATAGATACTGTTTTCTTCTAGAGAAAGTACATGGCTAATCCAGCTGCTGCTGACCACTGAACATCTTCTCCACTCTTTGCTTCTTTATCACTAGCTCCTAGCTCATGGGTGCCTTGGATGGGTTGAGACGTCCATGCCTTAGGTAAGACAGGAAGTGTATTGTTCAGCTTTCTTTAGATTATGTTGTAGCAAATACGTGTTCTTATTTCAGGGCCTAGGGTGAAAGAGCAGAATGATGTAATGCTTAAGAAAGCTTTGACTTTGACGTTGCATACAATCATTTCTGCTCGCATTTCATTGATGAAATCAAATTACAAAGCCAAATGTGATGTTAATGGGTCAGAAAATTAAACTCCTCCCATAGAGAGACACTTAAAATAACTCGGTAATAGAGAGAGACATACAATTATTTTATAGTGAAGACAGTGGATAATTGAAAACACTAATAAAATCTACTAAACTGTTGTATTTTCTTCAATAGTCTCATATGAGCCACATCACTCCTTTTATAGTAGAAATTTGCCAAATATAAAAAAAAAAGTGTTTCTGATGCTTGGAAGCTACATTATGATAATTGTTCTCTATAGATTTTGTGACTCAGTCCTTGAAAGACATATAGTGTTTAAATTTCTCAGGTCTCTTTTGAGTACAAGGATTATTAGTTACAAAGGTAGCATCTCCAGAGGACAGCAGAAATACGGTTCCTAACTGCTCAGATAATACATTAGTATGCATGAAAAAGGTTACTTACTAAGGGATCTATCCTATTCCCCTTTGAAGTATTTCATTTTTATGAAAGTATCCCTATGGATTTGGGAGGAGTTCTATAGTACTACCAAAGACATCCAACTAGAGGCAAATGAGATGATCCGATTAAGGAACATGCTCTACATATAGCCCATCTTCGTGCTTGAAATTAGCACAATATACTATTTGAAAAACTGACAGAATTTTTTGAACACACTTTCCAAATAACTGTGATCTGTCTACTGCTGTTAATTATTTGAGGGATAATTATATATTTTGTTGAAATTTAGCAATGCACCCCAAAAGGAAATGCCCAAGATACTAAATGAGTGCCCTTCAGAGGAAATGATAAAATTAAATCAAACTCAGCTCTACCAAGGAAAGGGTCTTTTGCCTGTACAGATGATACAGGTTAACTTTCACAATCTCCTATTGATATGATATAGAAAGAGAGTAATTACAGACAAATTACCAGCCAGGAAACCTCTTGTCTAGATTGACAAACTGGGAAATGACTAACATAGACACTTTTTAGGAATAAAATGAATATTTTAAAAATTTTGTTGATGAAGTTCTAAAAGCATATTTTTCCCATTTGTCTTTGCAATTAAATAATAAAATAAAATATTCAATATACTGGCAAAAATATAAATTAAGACTATTTGTTCAACAAGAAGTTAACAAAGGAAGAGATAGAAATTAGTTTTTAAAAGTTAAAAGATAGGTAAATAATTACCCTGGAAAACCTCAAGGTCAATTTTTTAAGGAAGGGAAAGATAGTATGGGTATATTTGTTTAAAAAATGCATTAACATGCAAAGTAAACAGAAGGTACTTTAAACAGCATTGAACTGAAGGCAATTTAGTAGAACAAAAAAGAGCAAGTACTTAGATATGTAACTGAAAAAACAACGCCTTTTCAAATCAATGGGAAAAGATTTGCTAATCAATAATTGCTGTTGGATATTTTTTTTCACTTCTTAATGAAAAATAAAAAATCCAAAACAGGAAAAAAAAATGGTAGATGGTCAAAAGGAAAACAACACAATACAACAAAAACTAAACTTATCAATCAAGATCCTGTTAGGCAATAGAAACCATATCAGTAAACAGAAAATTTTTATTTTCAAGGAATTTTTTTCTAGTGACAGGTTGACAAAGAGCTCTAAGAAGAGAAATTTCAGTTTCAGAAGATAGCTACTAGTTCCAAGTCTGAGGGAGCATGAACAAGGATGAAATTAGAAATTCAAGGAGGAGCATCAACTCAAAGCTGAGCTGCAGACACGGGAGGAGAACAATGGTGGCCAAGGAAACCAGCAGCCTTCCTGTGACAGTGAGACTTGCTAGAGAAGGCGAGCCCCAGCTGGTCTGTAAGAACAGTTTCCTGATGATAGCTGCAGGTTTAAAGGAGCTGTCCAATGCTGGCTGATGGGGAAACTTGCCAGTCAGTGCCTGGCACAGTTCATCTGTCAGGGTCACTACAGAGAATACTACCAGTGACCTCACCCCTCTCCGCTGAAGTCCTGGCCATTGGGCAGAAAAACAGCCCATCTGAAGAAGGAAGGAAAAAAATAAAGTGCTTTCACCTGCTCTGGTTTTGCAGTGTCCTTCTAGCACCCTCTATTGGTAAAGGCTATTGTCAAGTCAAATAGCTAAGGAGAAAATGTCTACAGAGACCATCTTTAAAGTTTCTGTATTATTCTTACAAGTCTGTGTACGTTTGAAATTATTTAAAAAAAATGGAATTTTTTTACAAATTAATGATAATAAATGGTTGACGAAGTTTACAAAACAATATGTAAATCTAGAAGCAATAAAAGGAAAAATATAGACTTTATAATTAAAATAATAGAACTCTTTTTTAAAAAATGTCTGCATAAAAATAAATACAAGAAAAGACTGACTCAGAATAGTGTGTGGTGTGTGTGTGTGTGTGTGTATGTGTGTACATATTTCTATGACAGATGGCTATACATACAATTTGTTATGCAAAGAAACTCCAAAATCCGTAAGAAAACAGAAAGCCCAATTGGTTAATGAAGACATAAACAGATGTTCAATTACTATAATAATAAGAAAAACAATGAAAATATATCATATGTAACTCTCAATTTTTTTTTACGTCTAATATGGAGTTTTCTGAAAACCTAGGGAGAAGTGACATTGAACAGAATCTATTTAGAATTAAAATTTTAAAAATTAGAAATCTGAGAAGACAATTTAAAGCATGACTATTATTTGATTCAGTCATTCAACTTTTAAGAATATATTTCAAAGAATCACAAATGTGGGCAAGAATACAGGTACAAAATTTCAAATATCAAAGCTCTGTAATATCTAAAAATTTAAAAAAACCTAGAAATGTATCGAGTGGAGATTGATTAACTAGAATATGACATACACATGCTCTGAAATACTATAAATATAGTCATTTAGGTCTTTGTATTAACAAGCAAGGAAAAAAATCAATGAAGAAGACAATGAAAATGACCTGTTGCCTAATAAGAAAAAGTGTGTTGATGCAATAAAAAGTATTTATATATACATTTATTGAATAACATTTTGGAGAATCCATACTGACCTATTAAAACGGTTAGCTGCTGAAAGAGAAACTGGAGCTATAACTTTTTACTTTATAACTGGTTATTTTATTTTCTGATTATCATTTCTTATTTTAAAAATATTACTAAGTTACAATTAAAACAATAAAAAATATATATGTATATATGGAAATATATATACACACACCCCTAGGATTGACAAATATTCCATACACACACACACACACACACACACACACACACACACACGCAACATCAAAGCTACAGGTATGAGGCTATAAAAGTTTAAATGTGTAAATTATTATCTTGTTCATATAACATTAAATATATAAATATCATTAATATTTATATATAATATATAATTTACACATAATATTAACATATAATACTAACACATAGAAATCATATGTGTTTTATTTACCTGATTCTTAGTCGAATACCTTTTTACATGTTTTAGGCATTTGCATATCATTTTTGCTTATTTATCTATATTTGATAACTCTTTTTCAGGTATATTGTTAATAATTCTTATCTTGGAAAAGTGAGGGAAAAATCAGTTAGGAAATTGAATTATAACGAAAATCTTCAAGAGTAGTTAAAATTATACAATTTTATGGCATTTTTCTCCTTTACACCTATGTGAAATAGAATAAAAAAATCCTTTTTCCAAAATTATCTTCCCTGACACTCATTACATCCCCAAATTTCATTCTGAAAATTAAAAGAAAATAAAATAGAAGGATTGCCATATCAGTCATTATAAGCTAGACACATATTTTAAGGTGTTAATTTATTGTCTTCTCTAATTACACTTAGGTGACAACAGATTTGATTAGAAACACAGAAGTAGACACAAAATATAGACACTGGTTTAAACAATATAAAATTTAATCATGTCATAGGTCAGCCAGAGGGCAGAGAAATGTAACAATCCTTTAAAAGTTGTATTTATTTACTTTTTATTCTTGTCATTTTGGGTTTGGGACATTGCTATAAAACAGACACCAAAATGTTTTAAATAATTATAAATATGTTTATAATTTGAAAGTAAGTACCAAGGTAATATATTAATATTAATAGGAATAAATAAAATGTCTGGACTAAGCCTAATTTCTTCATTGTCTTCTCCTATTGTCAGTAGACATTTCTATAGTTATTTATGCACTAAAAATTATTTCATACAGTTAATCTTTTTTAATATGCCTCAAGTATGGTGACAATGGTATAATTGTGTCTGTATTTTTTAAATTCTGAAGCAAATGCTCAGTAAACTATGCAATATGATCAAGATCACAAAATTCATAAATGACAAGGCTGTATTAAATAAAGTTAAATAAAGTTACTCTGACTCTAAATATCGAACTGTGTTCTTACTGCTCCTGGGTCCAGGTGGGCACTCTAGGCCCAGGGGAGCGAGGGGACACTCCAAAAACCAAAAAGAACTCGACATAGCGGCATTGCAGAACTCTGTGAAACATGTTTTCCACGTGGTTGTTTTTACCAAACACCGACAGCCTTTCCATTATGTCTTCTTCCTCCGCTTCCAGCGTCGTGGTCTTCATTCAGAACTATCACCAAGTTACACTGCGACTTTAGCAGCAGTTGAGTAATGTCTTCCCAGTCTCACACCTATGATATTACCCCTTGTTTATTCACAATGACTGACTTCTCAGTGTCACCAAAGCTACCTCTCTGGAGCAGATATCTGATCATTCCCTCCATTTCTTACCAATTCCAGAATCTATACAATGCTGCCGTGCCCAGTGTCCACGCATGCTCACCTTTTCTCAAATTCCATGATTCAACCGGTTTTGTTAGTTACGGCATGAATATCATGTGCCATTCACATCTTTGTTTATGAGAAACTGTTTTGTGCATCTCCTTTATCATCCCATCAACCTGGTAAAATTGCCACAGGCACAGCACATTTCATTTACTGTTTTAAATCACTTGCAGAAAATATTAAGAGGTGATACAGAAAGACAGGCACTTAGAGGTTTGCTGACGCAAATGTTTGCTGCTTCCTGACTGGGCAAAGCTCCCATTATCAATGGAATAGAAGAAATATGAGAATCAAAGTTTTTGTTTATTTTGTTGTGTTCACCGTATTCCAGAACCCAGCATGATATCTGCCATATAATCTACATTGGGATATATATTAAATTCATGAACAAAGGAATGGTCAATTATAAAATGGCTCCAAAAAGCTAATAAATAAAAATGAGCCTCACAGAATGATAACATCATTGATAAAATACAGATGACTGGATGAAAAACAATGACTGCATAGTGCAATGGCTTGTTTATGGAGTCGCAAATAGTTATTTTTATACACAAATTTTTATACTTAAAGATTCCATTAAACATTTCTTCCTCTGTATTAGTTTTGACACTTCTCTTGGTAAAAGTTACTCTAAACTCCTTTACATCTCTTTGTATTTTTTACTTATTCTATTATTACATATTTCAAATGATATTTCATCTGTCTTTAAAATGTAAGTTGTTCAAGAGTTTTTAGAGCCTTAAAAGTATTCATTCCCTTTGACTTAATCTTTAAAATATCCTGAACAAATGAGCAGATATCTAAGTA
This sequence comes from Avahi laniger, assembly GCA_963575035.1. Classification (NCBI taxonomy): domain Eukaryota; kingdom Metazoa; phylum Chordata; class Mammalia; order Primates; family Indriidae; genus Avahi; species Avahi laniger. The sequence continues at coordinate 14,505 of CAUYSK010021475.1, forward strand.
TCGCTTACTTGCAATGTTAGTGAATCTCCCATTCGTCAAAAGAGAAAACACCCTTACGTGTGTTTCAATAAGATGATATTTACAGTGTGTAATAATATTATGTAATTATTATGCATCAATTCAGCAGTGTTTATAAGGGTCATTAATGATGTAAAATCTTATAGCAGAATATTAGATAAAGTTTGATATACAGTGTAACAGATTTTGTGTGTGTAAATCTGATTTTAACAAAATTAATTGAAAATAAACATTAAAAGAAAGAAATAAGTTGTTGAGATTATACATATTTTGTTTTTTGCTTAATTCATGTTATTCCACATTTTTCAAACATTTCTATAATGAATATGTGTTACTTTCATACTAAAACCCCAAACAAACAAAAGCCAAAAGCTTTTTTTGGCCAAATATTTCAAGGATGAAATATAAGAAGCAAAATGTTATAACAATCAGAACTCAGAATGTGCAGTGATATAAATCTATCTGTAGTGATGCAAACCTGTCTTTCCATAATGGCAAAGTTCTAGCTCTATGTCCTTAATCAAGCCTCTGTAGACTTTCTAACCCCTTCTATAATTAAAAAAATTATAATGATATCTACTATTATTGAGTCATAGTATTGGTTAAATGAAAAAATGCATACACCTAACATACTACTTGGATAAGAATAATTATTTTACAGGTATTAGCTAACAGCCACATTATAGTCTCTTATGTGACTTCATAACTTAATGGTTACTTTGTATAAGTTTAGCTTTCTTATAATATTTTATGTGTCATTGGTGCCCAAAACATATTAATAATAAAAATCATTTAAATGCCCAACAGATTCAGAAAAAGTTCAATTGATTCATACTCATGATTTCAAAATAGTAATAAGGGCAATTCAGAAATTTCAGCTGGCATTTGACATTACTGGATCAATTGTATCTCTAAAGTTACTTTTACATTGCTAATAAACATTTAAATAAGTGCTCCTTTGTAAATCAATTATTTACTTGGGTTACTGAATTTTCGATTAATGGACATGATAAAGAACAAAGTTACCAAAAGCAAATTCCCATATTTGAGAAGCTAGAAATCATTCCCTTATAAAGAGACCATAAAGGCAGTTAAGATGATGCAGTTTAGAGATTGGTGGAACCAACATGCTGTGAGAATGAGTAAATGTTACAATATTTTTAGTTGTTCCATATCAACATTTCATATACAGTAGTATGTTAATGTGTAGGACAAATTTGAACCAAATACTTAACTTGATCATCATCTAGGGCCAATGACAGATACTTAGAACTAATAGGCTCACTCATGAGGATCTAATGATCTACTTAGAGTGAATATATACATATTAATTTTAAAAAGTAAATTATAGAATAAGAGATGAAATGACACTTGGAACTACCAACTGTACCTAAATTAGAGGCTCTTCAATTTCAGTGGACATGTGAGACCACTTCAGTTTCAAATAGATGAAGGGTCATGAAGAGAGAGAATTGGAATATAGAGGTAGAGATGGGCTAGGAAAATGTCATTATTGTGATTTTATAGAATTTATTTTTATCCTTTTGTGTTCCCACATGTTATGTGAGCAACTCAGTTAAATCGCTGTAAAAATAGTTTTGACTATTCAAAACTCATGATTGAAAACTATATTGTAAGCCGTACAAAAATGTTGTCTTATATTTTGAGGAGTACAAAGAATGAATACAGCCTTCAAAATAATATATTCATCAATTTTCTTGTTTATTGCTGTTTTTGTTGTCTGGGGAGAGAGTAGGAGGCAGCAGCGGAGTTGTAAGATTAGACAATTATCTGATTTTCTCAAATGAATAAATCTCATGAGTATTTGAAAACCCACACCTTCAAAAGTCAGTCTTTATTGTTTATTCCCCAATAAAACTTGGAAAAATATGTCCATCTCTTCTGGTCTCAGTGCAGTATATTACAATTAGTGAAAAATGAATTTTTTTTATATCTTTAAACTCTAAAGTTTGATCATCTCTCATATCATTTCTTGGATTTTTATAATAATAACAGTAGTAATAACAATAGAAATTATTTGAGCACTGCTACATACCTAGCATGTTTTGAACTGCTTTCCTTGAACGTTACTCACAATAAACATATGAAATAGCTGCTACTATTATTCAGTTTTTGCTAGGTTATATGCGAATTCTACACTGTCCCTAATACCTTAGTAGCTTGCAAAAAAGTAAGTTTTATGTTTTGCTCATGCTATGTGCTGCCTGAGAAGTGGATATGGCTGTATTTATCACAGCTTCTTAAGTCTAGGATCCAAGTTTAGGGGTGAGCATCTATCTGAGACATGCAGTTCCTGTGCAAGAGTAGCGTGTATGAAGGTGAGACCCCATGATACTTCATATTGCTTCTGCTATAATAGAGTGGTGCATGGCACTTCCATTCACATTTTATGGACAAAGGCAAGTCACATGGCTAACCCTGGTGTCAATGGTGGTGTAGTGACGTGTATTCTTTTCACACGAACAGGGGCACCGCAAGTACTCTGGCACATGTGTTGAATACGCCTCTTGTGTAAAGGACAAAACAATTGGAAACAATAAGAAAATTGACCACAGGAATCTTTCCCATTTTACTAAAATAAATGTTAATAGCATGATCAATGTCACACAGCTAGTCAAGCAATGTGGTTTCAAAGTCCACTTTATTATGCCCCACATTAAACTGTACTATGACATATTTTTATTTGAATACACATAATCTTATATCCCAGAGACAAAACTCTAGTTACTTTCTACATTTGTGTTTAACTACTGAGAAAGCAGGAAAGATCTTGCTTTCTGCTAATACAGATCTCCTAGGGGATTTACACTGACTGATTAGGATAAGCAGCAGTGTGGCTAGGCAGATCTAAGAGAGGAAGTATCTGCATTTCAAAGCACAAGTATTTTGTACTTTTGGAAATACCATTCCAAAAATCAAATTGCAACAGTTTCACTCCCCAGGAGTGAGTAATGTAGACTGATTAGTTCTTTGAAGAAGGTTGTTGTATAATGAAGTGAAATACAAGAGACTAACAATTCCTTCAACACGGTAGGTCTATAATTGCTACATTTTTTGTGTTGGCCTATTGCTTCAAATCAGCAGGTTGTCTTGTAAGAAACTACTACTTAACAGAGAGAATTAAATATATGCATTAATGTTCTAACTAGTGGCTTTTGCCAGAAGGCAATGAAGTGCCATGTGTGATAAAATATTAGTATAAATAGAAAGTTGTTTCATTTTAAAAGGTAATAATGTAGGTCTTTAATGATAACCACATGATAAACCATTTACTGAATGTCTGAAGATAAATTGTAAATAAGTTCACTAGTTAGTCCACTAGGAAAGCATCATTATTCTAATTAATGCCTACATGTTATGTACCAATAGGAAAATCAAACTTAATAAAATGGTACATGTTCTAATATTAGCATAGATTACCGTAATCTATTTTTCAGAATGCTCAAGTTAAATATCATTTAAGGGTATTAGAACATGTATTATTTCATTAAGTTTTAGTGAATTCAATGATAAAGAATTTGCTTTAATAGAAAGTGTAAACTTTTGAAATCTACAAAGTAATAATAGCAAAATTTTCATGAAATTATGTAAAATGAAACTTTTTAAAAAAGTAATGATATCTCAATATTTGCAGTAGATTGAAAAATGCTCCTCAAAGATATCAAGTCCTAATGTATAAGGGGCTTTGGAATTGAATCTTGGGTGGAAGCAGGGAAAATTTTGAAAGAAATGACAGAAATACCTAAATATGCATAAACAGATCATTGGTAGAAGTGTTGTTACTAAGCAATCAATGGGTTCAATGCCTGATGTGCACAGAAGCCAATAACATGTCACCAGACTTTGAGAAAAGAAAAGCTGTATTATAAGTTGACTGGCAAGAAGCCAAGAAGAAATGCCCAAATCTGTCTCCCAGAGCTAAAGGTTGGGTCAGGTTTTTTAAGAATAGGGTAATGAGGTGTGATCCGATTGAATCTTATAATGCAGTGATGCCAAGAGGCATGCTGTGACTGTACCATGCTATAGAGTGATGCCAAGGCTCAACCTGATTGGATCCTGGATCCTTCCATGTGGTGTCCTCTTCTTAATTCAGTCCTCACTCCTCAGTCTGGACCAAGCACTTTGGTTCCACCGGTTCCACTGGTTACATGCTTAGCTCATCTGGGCATAGTCAGGTTATGCGATCTTCTATCTGTGGGGCCATGGCAACTGAAAAACAACTTAGGACTTTGTTACATAAAAGTTGAACCAGATAGGTCTGGTGTGATTACAGTGCTAACATTAAAAGGCATGATCAAAATTCATTAAAGGAAAGTATAAAGGATGTATTTCACACACAAAAAAAGAATTATTCACTAAAAGGATAGCAAAGGTAAAAATTAAGTGTGAGTAAATAAAATGCTAAAAATTTTTAGAGTCAGGGGACTTTATCAGACACATCAAACATAAATGACAGCAGAAAATTAGAAAAATTTGCAACAGTCTTGATGGAACTGGAGACAATTCTCCTAAGTGAAATATCTCAAGAATGGAAAAACAAACAACACATATGCTCATTATTAAATTGGAACTAACCGATGAACATACAGGTGCACAGAAGAAGTAAAACTTGGTGGAAATCAACCAGCAGGGAGGGGGAAGCAGGGGATGTGCAAAAACCTACCTAATGGGTACAATGAACATTATTTGGGTGATTGGCATTCTTATGGCTGTGACTCAAGCATTACAGAAGTGACCCATGTAACCAAAAACATTGGTACTCCCCTTGATATTTTGAAACTAGTAAAAAGAAAACCTTATTCTAATCATGTTCTGATGAGTGTGTGTATATATACACATTCACACATATACCATATAACTATCATATATGTTTATAATATGTACTGTGTATGTATATATAATATTCATTATATGTGCATATTTTATATGTATTCTTAATACATGCATTTAAAGTTATAACATTTTTTATAGCTTTAATTACTTCTTTAACTGCATTCCAAAATTTTTAAAAATCTCTATATTACTTATAATTTTTGGTATTTTATTTGATTAGTCAATTATCTGTAAGGAACTGCTCAATTATCAAGCATTTTTCCTTTTCCAGTTATCTTTTATAATTGAGCTAAATACTTTAGCTTAATATCACTTGTATCAGAAGCATACTGTGCATAACACAAACTTTTGAAATTTAGAAAATTTTTAATAAATAACCAAGTGAGATAAAATCATAAATTATTCACAAATAATTTTAGTTGTTTATTCACACTTTCTATATTAATATTGCATTTTGGCTTTTTTGGTTGTTTGTTTTATCAGCTCTTGACAGAGGTACACTAATATCCTCCACTTACGATGGATTTGTTTATTGCTCCTTTTACTTTTTATAATACTTTACATATTTTGTGGTACTGGGTTATTATTAACTTTACATATAAATATAAAGCATCTTTTTGTTGGATAATTGGTAACCACAGATATATTTTGCTATCTATAGTAATTATTTTGCCTTTAAATCCATTGTGTCTAATTTTGGTGCAGCTACACCAGTTTTGCCAAGTTTTATGGCTGCAATGCAATACATCTAGAGCTTAATATTGATGATACAAATAAGAAATTACCAACCCTTAGAATAAAATGAAGATATTTCTTCAATATGGCTTGGAATAAATAGAAAACTGAGAACCAATTATCAATGATAAAAATATGTGTATTTATAAAATTATTATAAATCAAAACTGTTATGTCTATAAGATGATCTTAAAACAATGCTCAATAGTCTTAATCACAAAGCAAAATAAACTATTTGAAAACTGAAAGAAGCAAATAATAGAGTTAGTACCAGAATTAATAAAATATCCTATAGAATATCTAAAGCAAATTTAAATGGAAAGATCTAGTAAATAAAAACACAAATCACCATTTTAGAAACTGAAAATAGAAGGAAAAGTAAAAGAATATTGATAGCATATGTAATAACCTATGTAAACTATTTGAAGATATACAATCCCAGGGTAGAACTTTATTAATATGCTATTCATTCAGTAAAATAAAACACAAAATATCAGTTGTTCATTAATTTCGTTGCATTATGCTTATAAAATACAGTTGGGATAATCGATACTCGTTTTATGGAATTGAAGGGTTTAAGGTTTCTAGCAGTTTATGATTAATTTTTTAACATATTCTATGAGCAGTTGAATAGGACATGTTCTCGTTTAATCATGGTATGATTCAAAATATCTTTGCTTAGAGACATTAAACATATTATTCACATCATTTTTTCTCCTTCTATTATTTTATTTTTATTGTTCTGGCTTTTCGATACAAATCACCTACTGAATCTTGTATCTATTCCATGTTGTTTTCCATTTTCTTGTACGTATTTAATTTGCTTTACATATTTTGCTGTTATTTAAGTATTTAGTTTGTAAATATTCATGGCAGTTATATTTGCACTACAAAATCCATTATAGAACATTAGAAAGTGTAAGATTTTTAATATTCAGATGTTTTATCTTTTAATTAAGTTATAAAATTATCTATTTGGCGCTCCTCTCTTCAATCATTTTTCTGACCTATTTTACTCATCTCTTTACTCTATTCAGCATATACGTATGAAATATGAAATATCTGCATGTAGAATTTAGTGTTCTTTCTACCTGAGTGGATGTATCTCATTAAAATTAATTTTTTAATATGTATATTTGTTATTATTACTATCGTCTTATTTTACTTGAGGTTTTTTTCTTGGATTGTTCCCTTTGATATCCTTCATATTCTATCTTCAGGCATATGTTCTGAGTTTCCCCCCTGTCTTTCTTATCTGACTCATTATGGCCCTCTGTTTCTTCCCTTCAGTTCTTCATTTTCTAGTAGAGTTCCTGGTACTTGTTTTTCTGCTTTTCTCTTCCTAATGGCTTTGGAAAGTGGGGCTCAGCTGGCTGTCGGTAATATAAATTGTTGGATTCACACTCTACATTTTTTCAGTCATTGAATTGAAAGTGCAAGGATTTATTCTATTTTGTAAAAGGGTACTGGGTAATCTCTCAATGCAGCATGGACTCCTGAGCCTATGCCAATGCTAGAGGCAATCTGATATTTATATCCTGTTGCCAACATGTAACCATAAACTGCTCTCCTATTCTCACTCACCAAAGCAGGGACAACAGATAAGGAAAAAAAATATTGTTTTGGTTACAGTGACAGAGGAGGACAATTACGTGGAGATTTTTGTACACTTCCCTTTTAATGTCATGTTCTCATTATTTTCTTGGAAAAGGTCGGAGTAGGCTATGTTATTATAAGAAACATGCTTCAGTTGATTAACAGAGCAAATTTTATTTCATGTTCATATCACAGTGTGATGCAATTCAGCTTCTTCCCCACTGGTGACTTGGGCATCAGACCCATTTAATTCTGTAAATGCAGGTCAGGAACACTTGGACTCCAAGTTCCCTGCTGAAGGACAAAAGGAGACTGAGAAATGGTATCTAATGGGTCAATGTTTGTGGGCTAAACCTGGAAGTGTTTTATGTCACATATACCCATATTCTACTAGGCAGAATTCAGCCATGTAGTCCTCCATCTAACTGTGAGAAAATGTAGAAAGTCAGCTTTCTGTGTGCCCAGGAAGAAAATCAGTGTTTTGAATACATCTTATTATCTTTAATATCGCCTTTTGATCACCAAACCTTTTTATTCTACTTTTAAACATAGAACATTCTCATCCTTCCCTGAGAGACACAATGTAAAGCCCCATCTGGTCACGGACGGTTGCACAGAACCCCAGTTCTGTAGGTGCCATCAGATCCAGATGTGACCCCTTAAGTGAGAGACCTACACACTTAAAAGGCAAATTTTCTGCCCCTCTCTGGCACAAACACTCAACATGCAGTGATGGAGCAGGCAGAGTATGCACACAATAACTACTCCCATTTGGAAAGAGAAAGAATAAGACATATACTATGATTTGACAACAATTTAAATTTCAGTGGGAAGAGATTTCGATAAAGTTTCCAGGCACATATACTAGAATGAAGGAAGTACATTGATCGGACTGAATCTGCCCACTGGATGGAACCCCTTATCCATGGTTCTTCGGAAACTCTGACTCTGATCTCTGAGAACACCTCGTTCATTATTCTCCTTTACCATTTATGTACTGAGGAATGAAGACCATATACTCCTTAAGGGGTCCACAATAAGCCTTTCCTCTCCTAATAAACACAATGCGCAAGGCTTTTTTGAGGTCTTGAATATTTAAAGGCTTTTGAGGATAAGTTAATAGTGCAGGCCTTGAACTGACCCAGACCTTTCCCCTTTCTTGTTTATAGTTCTCAAGACATGGACGTAATAGTCACCGTGTGCCACGCAGGTGGGAGGGGGTGGAGGGGATGGGTAAATTCACAACTAATGGGTGCAGAGCGCACTGTCTGGGGGACGGGCATGCTTGTAGTTCTGACTTGGGGGATGCAAAAGCAATATATATATAACAAAAATATTTGTACCTCCATAATATTCTGAAATTTAAAAAAAAAAAAAGAATAACTATAGAATGTGCTGGGAATGCCATATCCTGAGATAGAGAAGGACTGGATAGAACAGCCAGGGCTCTGTTCCAGTCCACCTCTAGAAACAGGATGTACTTCAGTGCCTTATCCCAGCAAGTCACCTTGCCCCATGGTATAAAACACACGGCAGGCTGCTTTCCTTGATCCCTCGGCTGCCGAGCAGGTGAGCCACACACAGACAAGACCTCATCTGCTCCGAGCAGCTTCCCTGAGCTTTGGGGAAAAGTTCACAATGAATCCTAGGTTTCTGTCGACACTTCTACCTGAAAGTGACAAATCCACTTCATGGAACTTGTGTGTGTGTGTTCTGTTTCACCAGGTGGTAAGCAGGGCAGAGAGAACTTACTTCACAAATAATTTACTTGGTAATCCTGCAAAAACGTAATAAACATCTGATTCATCTGCTTCTGACTCCTAAAATTCCTTTCTGAACACAGATTTCAAGTGTATTTTACTTCCCTGATTCCTGACTCCATCGCTCTTATCGTCTTACTGGTTGCTGCTTTGAAGCTCTCTGGGAAAAGTAAAGATAGGAGAGCCACTTTTATCTTTTTCCTGAGTCATTTTGCTCAACCAAGATTCTTTTACTGGCTTATATTCTATAAAACTTTTATAAAATTCCATTTTTAAAACATTCTCTCCCACTCTTGAATGGCCTTGAATTTCTGCTGTCTCCCTAATCTTTCTTCTCATATCTTTAAAAATCTGCCAAGGGCTACCAACAGGTACTGCCATGTTCCCTAATTCTCTACTTGGTAAGCATGCTGTCAGCCTCTCAATTTATAGTAGGTGGCTTTTATATTGTTAATATTTTATATCTACTGATTTTCTATCTGTCTTATAATTATTATAATTACCTTGCTGCATGAGACATGAGAAATAATGCTTTCAGATGTAATTTAGAGTTTCAGTGGTGTAGTACCTCATCTTCTGTATCAATTTATTTCATGATCAGAATATACTAGACTATCCTATGGTAGTAAATTGCCAAATCCCTGTTACCTAATTTGTTAACATTTTGTTTATTGATCATGGTACAGCTTTTCTCCATTAAATGATGATGCTGTGATTTTTTTCCTTTTTGTAGCTATGCGATCTAACACAGTGCTTTCAAGGAAACATGGAAGGGGAAAAGGGGATAGAAATAGCACACAGAATTTTTAAAGCCCCACCTAGATGTGGTTCACTTCACTTTTCTTTATATTCCATAGCCCAGAACTTAGTTGCATGGCTTGGAAATGTGGTCTTCCCATGTTCCTAAAAGGAAAAAAGAGTGTGGGGAATTTTCTGCCATACCTGCTTATTGATGCAACCAATTAGCATTGGGTGATTATAATAATTGTTATTCTCTTTTCTTATCTCATCAAGAAAAAAAAATCATGTGCATTTTTCAATTTCCTGGCAGTCACTATTCATTCATGTATTAGAAAGTGAGTTTATTTATTTATTTATTTTATTTCAGCATATTACGTGGGTACAAATGTTTAGGTTACGTATATTGCCTTTGCCCCACCCAAGTCAAAGCGTCAAGAGTGTCCATCCCCTAGACGGTGCCCACTGCACCCATTAGGTGTGTATATACCCATCCCCTCCTCCCCTTTCCTGTCTGCCCGACACCCGATGAATGTTATTATTGAAGTAAATATGCATAGTTCCCATTTCCTCACCCCCTATCTACTTGATAAGCAATTGCAGTTGCAACATATGCAGCTCTGTGCCTACTGTTTCATTCTTTTGGAAACTTCTCTTTCCATAAGAATGAATAACTTTTTAATTGGAAATAATGTATCTATGAATATACTGTTTTTTATAGACCACTTTGATGCAAATAAAAATAATGATCACTTTCAGTTAGAAATTCCCAACTCCTTGTCATTTAGATTTTGGTTCTGCCTCCAACCCCTAAGTATCATGTGTCTCAGGTTCCCTGTTGTACTTCTTCTGCCTCTAGATATTTAAAATTTGCATTTTTGATCTATTCTCATGTGCCAACTACCATCATTATTCACATTCATAACCCTTAGACACTTGAATCTTAATATATCAAAAACTGAACTGCCCTGCTTCTGCACATTCCTTTTTCTCCCACTTGTCTTTACGTAAAGTTGTAAAATTCCATATATCTTGACTCCTAAGCTACAAATAGTAAGCTAAACTATGATCTCACCTACCTAGACTGATTTATTTCTTAATTTCATGTATATTTTTGTTGGTTAACTGTTCATATCTATTTTAGCATCTTATCTTGCAAAACTATATTTACAGAACTATATTTAATATCTATGATTTAAAACATAGTCAATGTTTTATTACCCCATATGCATTTTTAATATCACATGGTGTTTATTACTTGTTAATGAAATATTTCCAAATTATTCAGGACTTTTATTATCTGTTATATTATTTAAAAAGGTTTATTTTTTTTTTCGCTTAGTAAGTTGGATTACTTATTTTAGTGGGAATTGTCCTAATGATTTAAAAAGTACTGGTGTTGGCCGGGCGCGGTGGCTCACACTTGTAATCCTAGCACTCTGGGAGGCTGAGGCGGGCGAATTGTTTGAACTCAGGAGTTCGAAACCAGCCGGAGCAAGAGCGAGACCCCGTCTCTACCAAAAATAGAAAGAAATTAATTGGACAGCTAAAAATATATTGAAAAAAATTATCCGGGCATGGTGGCGCATGCCTGTAGTCCCAGCTACTTGGGAGGCTGAGGCAGTAGGATTGCTTGAGTCCAGGAGTCTGAGGTTGCTGTGAGCGAGGCTGATGCCACGGCACTCACTCTAGCCAGGGCAACAAAGTGAGACTCTGTCCCAAAAAAAAAAAAAAGTACGGTGTCGCATTTCACCTTTAATTTTCTAATCTTTTACTCTAAAAGCTAAGAGTTTAAGATCAATTTGTTATTTTTCCTGACTTTGGAATCACTGCTTTCATAAGAAATAAAAAAGCAAAGAAAACTAGATTAATAAAGGTACTATAAGACTGCTGCTATTTTAAACCACTTGTGAAATATTTATAATCCTTTTGTCTTAAAAAATGAACTAACCTTTCAGACTTCAGAACAAACCTGTCAAAAAAGAAGACACTTTGAAAGAAAATAAGAACTGCTCCTTATATATTTTTAACCCAGCCAAGTCATGGGTCTCAGCAGTCACATGTGAATGGTAAAGATCACTCATCGAAGATTCATAAATGTAGATAAATTTGAAATCAGACAGCTTTGCCAATAGCCTATAGGTTGATGTCTGTCTTTGAAATAAAATAAACTCCTTACAATATTTTCATTGCAAAGCAATTCTGTATAACAGAAAAATGACAACATTTATTGCTTCACTGCTTATGTGGAATTTCTAAAATGGAAAATGAAGCTCTGTGTTTCAAAACCTCATTTCCATGGTCCTTACACTGAAAGTGATGAACTCTAGGTATCACATTCACATGGTTGATGAAAAGGTGCACAGAACTTGGGAGATATTTTTGTATTAAGTCACAGAAAAGATCTAGCAGGGAATATACAGGTAAGCTAACATGTGCTTCTAAGAGAAGAACCAAAAACTAGTTATGAAGCCTGAGTAGAGAATTATTCCCATTTCCGTTTGCACCATTTTATGACAACAAATACACTGAGGACTACAAGGAAATCTGCGCTTTCGGGAACCTCAAATTTTTTAATGTTTGGAAACATCACGAGACAACAGCCTACTTCAGGTTTATCCTGGATGTATTCTGGCATAAGATTATCAGAGATGCCTGGTGGATAACATTGAAAAGCCAATGGACATGTTCTTGTGGAAAGGCCCCGTAGGTACACAGGTGGGATGAATAATCTCTAGTTCTGTAAACAATGGCCTTGTTAGCAAGAACACAAGGTAATACCTGAAAGTCAGCCAGAAATAAATGGATATCTGATATTACCAGATCTCATATTTATCTGTGAAATAAAGGGAATAGACTAAGAATATTTTGCATAAAGATTCATTGCTTTGTTTGTAATGGCAAAATATTGGAGACTAAAATTATCATCAGTAAAGGATTGGTGAGTTTAATGATGAGCTAATACAGACAACATTCTCCTATGCAGTTATTAAAAGAGTATGTACCGTGATATGAAACACTTTTTAACATGTATTTTAAGTAAAAAAGAGTTGTTTAAAAACTTTACATATATGCATATGTGTATATATATATAAAAGCATATGTATAAAAAAGATGAGTACATAAAGGGCAGTGTTATATTCATAAAATGGAATACATTTCCGGTGTATGCAACGATGTGAACAAATCTCAAAAAATAAGTAATAAAAGACGCTATCCATAAAAATATCTATTCTCCATTTATATAAAGTTTTATTATTGGTGAAACAACTTTTTTTGGAAAAGTAGTTTTCTAGTTGGGAGGAGGAAAAATATCAGGAAATTTTCTGAGGTAATGGAAATGGTGAATATTCTAATAGTTGGGTTGAATTGTAAGACGTGTGCTTGTCAAAACAGATGAATGAAACTGCACAATTAAAAGCACATGTTTCATATAAGTAAATCACACCTCAAGTATATTTGTGTTTGTGTGTATATTAAAAAAGGATAATAGATGTGACAGATTTCTCTCAAAGTAAAACATTCAAATAACCACTGAATGGCAAATGGTACACTTAATATTTTCACATCTAATTATATATCCGCATGAAAAATAATTGTAAAAATTTGAATTCTAGTTAATAATATGTATGTTCAATTATTTATTAATAGAAAGAAGTATACTCATGCTTTTAATTTCCTTAAAAAATATGAAATGGATAAATACAGTGATTCATGAGAAGGTATATGTTATTGGTGGAATCTAAGTGGTCAGTACAGTGATTTTCATTGTACCATTTCTTCAAATTTTCTTCAGGCTTCAATAATTTCATAATAATATCTTTGGGTAAACGAAGCTTGTCATTGGTAGAACTTGGAGGGTTTGGGTCAGTATTCCTTCCTTGCACTCTATCTTTCCTCCCTCCCCCAGTGGTAGGCTTTTACTTCTTAGACCTAGACTACCTGAAGGGTTTGAGTTCTCCTTCCTTCTTCAGAGGGAAGCATGACCCACCTACGTTTCCTTCATAGGGTGTCACTCTCTGCTCCACTTGCCTTCTCCAGCCAATAGCTGCCACTGTCTCATACTTGATGACAGAGTGGTGTGCCTGAAAGATTTTGGTTAGAGTTCAGCAACAGAAAAGCAAAAATGAAAACCCTCATAATATATATTGTATATCGGCCATGGTCAACGCAGGTAAGAGACTAGAGCATAATGTGCTGTTGTGAGGCTAGGAGAATATAACCGAGGGTGGTTTGAGGGTATCTCTTTTGTCCATTTAGGGATGGGGAACCTGTGGCCTTAAGGTGCAATGTGGTCTTCTAGGTCCTTAAATGCAGGCTTTTGCATGGATACTAATTTTGTAGAGGAAATCCTTTTATTAAAAAGGGTGCAGTAGAGAAAGATAAAGCTTTTCTTGCCTCCTTTGGTGCTTAAAAAAAAACAATCTTGAAATCAGAAGGCTGTGGGTTCCCTACTTCTTTAATCTCAATAAAATAGTGTTTTATTTTTCTTCCTTGAAAATATATGTTACTTTTGAGAAAAAGAAAATTTGAATTATAATTACCAACCTCCATTTATATTCGACTTTCACCTTCTAAAAACAACTATATTTTCCTTCAGGACCAATATATCTCTACTTCTCAGAAGTGTGGGGTTATCTCATTTTTAGCTGTGATAAAATGGCTTTGTTTAATTGCATTTAGCCTTATAAATTTCAAGAAAAATATTGTCATTCATGCTATGATCTTTCTCTTAAAATAATTCAAAATTGACTGAGTGTTTTGGCAATCTTTTGATTATATTGGGCAATAAAGCAAATGGGTTAACATTTTAAAATGTCAAACACTTTTCCTTAGTTGAATCAGTTTCTTCCAAGATGTTCGTATGCAATACCAATAAATGAAAAACATATTTTGACCTTCCAAATGGTCAAATTAACATTTAAAATAAATTCATATATATTGAGACAGGACATTTTTTTGAAACATTATATTACCAATTCATAGAGAATTAAACAATGATATTGAAAGAACAAAATGAAAATAAAACAAATAATTTATTTTATACTTCAATATTGAAATAGCAATTTCTAGATTACTTTTCAACATACAATCATAATGTTCAGGTGCATAAAAAGAATGTTCATGAATATGTCATTTATAAATAGACACTGATTTGTTAATTACAAGCAGTCATATGTGATTTATTATTGTTAGTCACTAAGTTCTTTTTAAATCTGAATTATTTTTCTACACTCAACAATTCTATGACAGAGTTATTCAGGAAACTAAGACACCAAAATATGTATAACTCATTCGAGATTTATAGCTAGAAAATTGTAGAAACGTGTCATCTTAAGTCTTGTCAATAAAAGATTGTTACATATGTATGAATTTTAGCACAATTATTAAAGGATCTCTAATCTTTAACAGTATCATACACACACACAACATGCAAAAAATTCAATATTTTATTTTATTTTTTTTCTATAAAATTTTGATTCAGTCAAAAAGTTGCACTTAAGGACCTAGAAGGCCACATGTGGCCTTCAGGCAGCAGGTTCCCCACCCATGGAATAGAATAGCTTTTGCTAATTACAATCTCCCTTTATCCATGTGAATAATGTATATTTAATTATATGCATTATTAAATTTAGCTTTTGCAAAGAAATTATGGAATAAAATATGAGAAACAAATAGATTCCCACTATGCTACATTTGAATATGTTTCTAAAATTTGTAGATATAATTTTTTAGGAACTTATCTCCAGTGAGAATGGCCTTTATCAAAAAGTCCCAAAACAATAAATGTTGGTGTGGCTACAGAGAGATAGGAACACTCATACACTGCTGGTGTGACTGCAAACTAGTATAACCTCTGTGGAAAGTAATACAGAGATATCTCAAAGAGCTACAAGTAGAACTACCATTTGGTCCAGCAATCCCATTACTGGGCATCCACCCAAAGGAATAAAAGACATTATAAAAAAGACACCTGCACTCGAATGTTTATAGTGGCAAAATTCCCAATTGCAAAGATGTGGAAACAACCCGAGTGTCCATAAATACATGAGTAGATTAATGAAATGTGGTATATACATACCATGGAGTTCTACTCAACCACAAAAAACAAAGGTGATCTAGCACCTCTTATATTATCCTGGATAGAGCTGGATAGAGACGTTGTAGGAATCAATAGGACACCATCACCATGTCTCCCTGTAACCCTAGTACTTCTGCTTACATGACTAAATGAATATTTAAATTTTTAGTGGTGTAAATGGCCAAAGCAAACTATGATCTATAGCGGTCAGTATAAAATCCTTGCACACTGGACAATCACAACCTAGCCTCCACCTCCCTCTCTTTATGTATGTTTCTGTAGTCAAGATCAACAGCGACCAACAAGAAGCTAAATTTAATGGCACATTTGAGTTTCTACATAACCTGAATTCACAGCATCAATCAATAATATTGACAATTCCCTCTATCTCAAAACATCCTCTTTCCTGTTTCTTTGACAATCTAAATATCAGTTTTTCTCTCTGGATGCCAAACATGTTTCTCTCTGGATCAATTCTTTTTCTAATTCCAATGCTTAGGACAGTGTCCAAACATACCATTCTGTCAAAAAGATTTACAAAAACGTAGTTTATGAATAAATATAAGTACTATTGGACATCTACATTCATATAAATAGCAAATATTCTTAATGTAAGCCCCAAAATTTCCACCGATTATCCCTTGAACACCATGATTTGCCATTGTTAGAATCTCACCTCTTGCTGCCACAATACACTCAATTTCCTAATAAAGTAATGAAGTGTTCTTTTATTTTTTTGTTCCTCATGTCCCCATACTTTCCTACTATATTAAATAGTATATATACATTTATTGTACACTATTTTTTCAATTTTTATTTTAAGGTATTTCTTTAATTGGCATTACTTAACATGGTTTTAACATTAAAATGTTTTGTCTGTGTGTTTTAACTGCGTATTTCATTTGTAAAATCTATGCTATTTAGACTAAAACATTTTGTTTCTGTTTTGTGTTAGAGGAAAAAACCCTGTCTAGCCAATTCCATAGTTAGTAACCTAAAGCTAAATAGATATATGAAGAGTAGTGTTTATAATATGCTCTTTGTTTTGTAACTAATCATCTATACCTCAAATAAATACCTGTTTCAGTATTTACTCAGGGACAACAACTATAATTTTTGAAAATAAGGAATGCTGTGTTAACTTAGTTCTTTTAACAACAGTTATATGCGTCAGATACTCTTATTAAACACTAGGGACATGGCAGCGAACTAAAGAGATATAGTGTCTATCATCAAAGGCATTGTTTTCTAGACATGAAAAGCAATAAAATAGATAATGGATGTTGCTGTTCAATTTTCAACAAAAACTCCCATTGGATAACCTTAGCTGTCATACTAGTTCTTAAACAGACTTGAAATGATGTGGTACAACAGTGACAGCTCAGATATGGTTCTAATTCACAAATTCATTATGTGATGTGGGCCTGTTATTGCTGCCACAGGGCTTTATATAGAACAACGGAAGTCACTTTGTGCATGATGTGGTCCCAAATAATTAATATGCCCTCTAACCAAAGATTCTTGATCATTCTCCATGAAAAAAATTGGATGTTTTTGGCAGGGTATTCTGCCTACAATGTGCTTTATATTTTTCTTAGTTTATGGTTGACTTCCACATTGCCAGGCTAGATATCTGGCCAAAAATTTCAAGTGAAAAATTCCTTAATAGGTCTCATGTAGTGAAGCCAAAATTTTTCACAACTTTGCTGGCATAACAATATGTTTGCTCCACAAAAACAATCCCATCTAGGAAAATTCTGACTGCTGATGATGTATGAATAGCTTAACTGCATCAGACAGTTTTTCTCTTGACCTGACCATATTCCCAAACACTAGTTTGAGACCAAGTACTCATCTCTCTTTATGTAGTCATGGAATTTTATAATTGCAAACAATGAATCAGATGATTTTTGAATCACCATTTTCAGCATATCAGCACCAATATAAAATTTTGTAAATATTTTGGACTTTTTACAAAAAATTAACAGTGTCACAAACCATAAGAAGATGTATTATTTCCTTAATGGAAGGGCTAGAGACTGGTTACATCATTGGTTCAGCTACTCAACAATGACAAGGCACAATCACATCTCCATCATTCTTTCGACTCTTTCCTCACAATACACTGACCTTAAACCTTCACTTTAGTGTATATAGTAATAAGGAAGGGCAGAGCATAAAGAAATGCCCTTAAAAAGCTCAACCTTAAGAACTATTTTTTCAACAGGTAGGATTTTATGCTATGTAGATATCAGTTTTCATTCACAGTTCCTGACTCATAACTCATAACTCTCGTAGCTTGTTATTTCCTAAGTGAGGAAAACAAAAGCATATCTTTTGTTAAAATATTTGAGTTTTTGTCTTTGGTTCATGAAGCAGCTTTGGAACAGCTTCAGAACTAAAGGTGAGACAATCTTTTGTTACAATATTGGGGAGACTTAGGCCTCAGAAAACAGAATCTCTTTCTCGGAATTTCTCCTGCCCTCCTTTCACCTGCTCCTTTTTCTCCCCAAGGCAGGCCATGGAAACTGAAAATATGCTTGAATCTCCCCCACCTCCCCCACCTTTCTGTCTTAGTGCTGACTGTATAGAAATCCTCTGACCTACCCTGTCTGATTATAAGTCGTAAGACCCAATTTCAGAACGGGTCTGGCTCTTTTTGAAAAAAGAAATGTTTCTCCGAGAGGCCAAGAAGAATCTGAACAGACAGACCTGGTTGGGTTCCCCACTCAGTCTATGAGTATTACATCAGACCTTTTTCATCCAATCACATTGCAACACAGTTGTCAATCATGCCTATCCAATGAGGTCTCCATAAAAGGCCAAGATGAGGTATGGAGAGCTTCTGGACAGCTGAACACATGGAGGCTTTCAGGAAGGTGAACAAGAGCTCATCCATGTTCCAGGAGGGTGGCACAACCCCAACAGCACAGGGACAGAAGCATCTGTGCTCCAGACACTTCCAGACCTCTCCCAATGTATTTCTTTATTGAACTGTTTATCTGTGTCCTTTAAAAATCTCTTTGATAATAAATCAATATATACAAATGTTTTTCTGAGGTTTTTGAGCTTCTCTAGCAAATTAATCAAACATAAAGAAGAGACTATAGGAATTCTAACTTCAAGCAGATCAGTAAGAAGTCTGGAGTTCCAGACTTGTGACTGGAGTCTGAATGGGAGTCAGTCTTGTGGGACTGAGCCCTCAACCTGTGGGATCTGACGTTTCTCCAGGTAGGTAGAGTCAGAATGGAATTGGATTAGAAGATGCCCAACTGATGTCTACTGTAAAATCAATTGCTTGCTTGTTGGTAGGGAGATATCCTCATGCATTTGGTCACAGAAGTCTTCTGTATTGATAGTTGTGGTATGAGAACAGAAGAAAAACTGTTTTTTCTATACTATAGGTGATAAAGGTACTTTAGCTGATTTCTCCTCGTAACTAACACTGAATTATAAGAGTCCCCTACAGTAAGCACTGATGAAATGGAATGGGGTTATTACTACTGACTTAAACAAATTATGATTCATTGCCCGGGACTCTAGTAGGGCATTAACTCCCCTAAGATCTAGGTGTCTTTTGTATTTCCTGAATAAAATTGAATTCCATTGCCTGGGATCAAAGGTAGGGTAAGTGAGAATAATAGACGTTAAAGGTATTTTCAGCAAGCATAAATTACAAGATCTACTACAACTTTGGACATCTCTCCTCCAGATTTAGAAAAAGTAAGAGTGATCACAATGGAAACAAAACAACATTAAATTCCAAGACTACTTAGGATATGCTATAATTAAGAGTATATTTTTTTCTATAAAGAAATCTGGAATTAGTATAAATGTCAAAGGTCAAGCAGAAAGCTGTGAACATTTCTAATTCTTAAGACTAGTGAATAACATCATTTCATAATTCTGCAAAGTTTTGCTTCATAGATTGATAGATTAAAAGTAGTAAATGGTTGATTTCTATTGACATCTCTACATTTGTGCCTTAGTGCAGGTACAATAAGGCAAGGTATTCCTTTTTAAGATATGGTTGTGTGTGTGTATTTGGATCTACTATGGTTTTTGCACTTTACTTTCTCTACTTGTCCAACAGTGGTCCATTGCTAATGTTTATAAATATGATTATTACCGAGACTTAAGTTTTTATACTTGTTTATACAAACTATATAATTTCCCATAAACTCAATGTATAAGAAGTAAGAATGCTAACAATCTCTATCACCTGCTTATTGATGAGCCTGATATGCCCCTCAAACTATTTTCCCTTATATACATTAAATATGATAAATCCACCTTTGAAGAAATACTAAATAAAAAATTAGTTCTTCTGTGAAATCTTGACACAATTGCAGGTTTTAAAATAAGTATGCATTCTTTTGATTTGAATATGTATCATTTCCTATGACATAGCCACTGCATCTCATATTTTTATGCACAAAATTAAATGGGAAGATTGTTAGAAATGCAGTATCTGAACCTCTACTCCCAAAGATTAATATTCAGTAGATCCAGAATTAGACTGTGGAATTTTGCTTTTTTCCCTGTATTCTGTATTATTGTGATGCATGGCCTCATGGATTCTTCTAGGGGGGAAAATGCAGTCAATTTAATTTGAGTTCTTGGTCAAGTCATTTTTGGCACTTCCTTGGCTTTATTTCATATGTCCTATGGTATTGTAGGAAATGTCTAACAACCAATTCTGAAGAAAAAGAAAAGTCCTGATTTGGACATTTTTCCAATTTCCATAATGTAAGTACTTTCAAAGTGGCTGAGTTTAAATTATAACATTGTCAATTTTATCTTCTGCCAACTGTAACGAAATACTTGAACAGAGAAGGGATTCTCAAAGTGTGATACCTGCACCAGCAATTATGAGTATCCCCTGTGAACTTGTTAGAAATGCAGTCTCCATCCTAAATCCAATCTACTAGTAATGAAAATAAAAAACAAACAAAATGCTCTGTGGTTTGCAATCTGTGCTTTAAGTAGCAGTAACTGTGCTCTGCGAACCATTTCAGTGGATGACACACCATACAATAAAAAAAAGTCTGGATTCTGAATCAATACAGATAGGAAAACTGTGAACAGAACAAGGAACACCTGCATTGGATGGTTCTGTAAGGAACAAATTTCTTTCTGTTTTTGTTTTTTTGTTAACACAGTGTATCAATCAGAATTCTTTAGGAAGCAGAACCAATAAGAGGGATGTGTTTGTGTATTTGTGATTTGTTTTAAGGAATTGGCTCACGCTCACAAGATTGTGGGGTTGGCAAGTCCAAAATCGGTACGGAAGCCCAGCAGGCTGGAAGCTCATGACACATTTTATAATGCAGTCTTGAGGCTAAATGTTTTCTTCCCTGGGAAACCTCCGCTGTTGCTCTTAAGATCTTCAACTGACTGGATGAGACCCACCCACATTAGTAAGAGTAATGTCCTCTACTTAGAGTCAAGGGATTATAGATATTAACCGCATCTACAAAATACCTCCTCAGCAACACATAACTTTGCTTTTATTAAATAACTGGGTACTATACAGCTTAGCCAGGCAGCCACATAAAATTAGCCATCACAACCAACTAGCACTATCTTAATGAATGGCGTCATTTTACTCTTGTTCTTTTCAACAATTTCCATTTTCCCACATGATAACCAGAGTGATATATGACCTCAGGTTTCTTCCCCCTGCATAAAAATCTTTAGTGGCTTTTCTTAAGTTAAATAAGTTCTAAATTCGAATGGAATGTCAAAACTCAGTATTATCTGGCGCTTGCGTACCTCTCCACCATCATCCCAAGGTATTTTTTCTTTCTTTACTAGCCTCTTTGAATATACACATATCAGTTCCTAGAATGTGATAAACTCTTTTCTGCAATAAAATCTTCTTATATATGGTTGCTTTACTTGTAATGGTTTCCTTAACTCTTTACCTATTTCCCATTCAACCCCTGTTTCATCTTAAGTGTTATTTGCTCAAAGCAGTTTTCCTAACTCTCCGCTTAATTAGATACTTCATTTTATTTTTATTAAGAATACTTTAATTATGCAGTTATATATATGTTTATGTGTTTAATGTTTAATTTTACAATTACTCTGAAGGCTGAATGAGAGCAGTAAACACATCCCTTTTTATGGCGTACATTCATTATCACCTTTAACTCTTATTAGCAGGGAGATATCATCCTTTTTTTTCTGAGCGAGAGAACTGGCCTGTCTAGCATTACATTGCACAACCAGCCGAGGTGCTCACTGAGGGCCAAAGGAATACAGACTAGGAAAGGGAACACAGTAGTGGAAGAAGGTAGTTATAAATATCAGCTACAATCTTGTGACCAGTTACAGAAACAAGGGTTGCGATTGTCCTGACTATTTCTTCCTTATTTTGTTAAGAATTGTTTAAGTATCACAAGAATGGAAAAACAAGCATCGTATGTACTCACCATCAAATTGGTTTTAACTCATCAACACTTAAGTGTACATGTAGTAATAACATTCATTGGGTGTTGGGCAGATGGGAGGGGGGATTAACAGATGGTTATATTCACACCTAATGGGTGTGGTGTGCACTGTCTGGGGGATGGACACACTTGAAACTCTGACTCGGGTGGGACAAAAGCAATATATGTAACCTAAACATTTGTAACCCCGTAATATGCTGAAATAAAAAAAATTGTTTATATTTGTACATTAAACAAATACTATTGCTTTCTTTCCTCAGTTATCCCCTTACCCTGTAAAACAAGATGTGTTGATTTAAATCATAGTATGTAAGAATTGTTAGCATATTTTAGGTTATATGCGGGATAGTCGTATTATGTTAGGTGGAAGTATGCCTTTGTTATTGTCTTTATTAAGAGATTAATAAAGAGATTAATAGCATAAGGAGATGCATTTGGATGCCAAATTGACAAAGGGTCAACTTGTGGTGGTTAATTTTATGTGTCAATTTGGCTGGAGCACAATGTCCAGATATTTGAACAAACATTGTTCTGAATGTTTCTGTGAGGGTGTTTTTAGATGAGA